>WNWK01017406.1:0-42529 GCA_009830355.1 Cherax destructor | reverse complement strand
GGCTGGCACTCTTCTTCCGCGGGGGGGGGCCCGGGTTAAATTTTCCGGCGGGGCCGAAACTTTTCCCGAAGTGTTTCGTTACACACACACACCCTACAACACCGGGCTAAAACACCTGGAAAAATTAACCACCCCACCACACACAAAACCACCACCACGCCCACCACACACCCAACACCACACACCCCCCAAAAACCACCACGCCCAAAACCCGCGCCACCCACACACCACCACCACCGCCGCCCCCACCACCACGCGCGCGCCCAACCGCCCGCACCCCCACACACACAGAGCGAGCGAAGAGTCGGGGCCAGGAGTTGTGAATTGACCCCTGCAACCACATATAGGTGAATACTGACGCAAACGCTCACACGCCTGGTGGGGAGGGCTGGAAAAAATTTTGGGGAAAGAACAGGTTTTGGGAAAAAGGCCCAAATTTAGGGGACGCCATTTGGGTGGAGGCAATTTGGGCAGACAGGGATGGGGTGGATGGGAACCCGTGTAAAGACTGGGTGCTAACGTCGGGTGCCTGGGCTGAGTAATGTGCAGTCTGGCAAGAGATTTTAACTCGTCGAAAACATTTGTTTGTATTTTTTTAAATTACTAAAGTGAACGCTAATGCAGCGAAACTACAACCGCGTCATCTGAAAATATTTAGACACTTTTATTTATTATTTTTATTGTCTCTGATAATAATTTTACTTCTGTAAAAGTAAATTTTCGATCGATGATACACCTTAGCCTTTACCTTTGACGAGTTCCGAGAGTTATTCTACTCCCGGAGCCCGGCCATAGTGTGTGTGTGTACTCACCTAATTGTGGTTGCAGGGGTCGAGACTCAGCTCCTGGCCCCGCCTCTTCGCTGTCTGCTACTGGGTCTCTGCTCTCCCTGCTCCATGAGCTTTATCATACCTTGTCTTAAAACTATGTATGGTTCCTGCCTCCACTATATCTTTCTCTAGTCCATTCCACTTCCTGACTACTCTGTGGCTGAAGAAATGTTTCCTGACATCCCTTTGACTCATCTGAGTCTTCAGCTTCCAGTTGTGTCCCCTTGTTTCTGTGTTCCCTCTCTGAAACAACCTGTCACTATCTACCTTGTCAATTCCCCGCAGTATTTTGTATGTCGTTATCATGTCTCCTCTGACCCTTCTTTCCTCCAGTGTTGTTAGTCCTATTTCCTCAACCTTTCTTCATAAGACAGACCCTGAGTTGTGGAACTAACCTTGTCGCAAACCTTTGCACTTTCTCTAGTTTCCTTACGTGCTTGACCAGGTGTGGGTTCCAGACTGGTGCTGCATATTCTAGTATGGGCCTGACGTACACGGTATACAGTGTCTTGAACGATTCCTTGTTAAGGTAACGGAACGCTAATCTAAGGTTTGCCAGACGCCCATATGCTGCCGCAGTTATCTGGTTGATGTGTGCCTCCGGAGACGTGCTAGGCGTTATACTCACTCCAAGGTCTTTCTCCTTTGCCGAGGTTTGTAGCCTTTGTCCGCCTAGCTTGTACTCTGTCAGCGGTCTTCTTTGCCCTTCTCCGATCCTCATGACTTTGCATTTGGAGGGATTGAATTCGAGAAGCCAACTGCTAGACCAGATGTCGAGCTTGTCCAGGTCTGTTTGCAGCCCTGCCTGGTGTGTGTGTGTTTATCTTTCATAAACTGTGCGCATTATTAGTATGATGTTGAATTGCATTTTCATCAGTATTTTCTTCCTTATTCTCTCCCCCAGTGTTGACCCTTGGAAATTGTCTTCAGTGGAGTTTTCCCGTCGACAGACCTTGTCCTGGGCTTCCTCCAGGGGGATCTCTGCTGCTTTTGTTTTTTCCATTGTTATTAAGGCGTTTTTTGTTACTCTCGTCTTTTATGTCCGCTGTTGTCGTTCTTTGTTCTCCCGTGTGTTACTCTGCTTTATTATGCTTTTTTTTTTTTTACCTCTTCGAGCCAGGCTCATACACGCCACTCGACGCAAAGCAAGAGTATAAATGTAGAACATACGTTCACAGTGTTTTTCCAGAGGATTGTTATTGAGCAGTGTTTTGTTTCCAGTGTTCCTTAAATGTCTTCCCTTCGTGTGTGACTGTCCAGCGTACTGATTCCCTTCGTGTGTGACTGTCCAGCATACTGATTCCCTTCATGTGTGACTGTCCAGCATGCTGATTCCCTTCGTGTGTGACTGTCCAGCATGCTGATTCCCTTCGTGTGTGACTGTCCAGCATACTGATTCCCTTCGTGTGTGACTGTCCAGCATACTGATTCCCTTCGTGTGTGACTGTCCAGCATACTGATTCCCTTCGTGTGTGACTGTCCAGCATACTGATTCCCTTCGTGTGTGACTGTCCAGCATACTGATTCCCTTCGTGTGTGACTGTTCAGCATACTGATTCCCTTCATGTGTGACTGTCCAGCATACTGATTCCCTTCGTGTGTGACTGTCCAGCATGCTGATTCCCTTCATGTGTGACTGTCCAGCATACTGATTCCCTTCGTGTGTGACTGTCCAGCATACTGATTCCCTTCATGTGTGACTGTCCAGCATGCTGATTCCCTTCGTGTGTGACTGTCCAGCATACTGATTCCCTTCGTGTGTGACTGTCCAGCATGCTGATTCCCTTCGTGTGTGACTGTCCAGCATGCTGATTCCCTTCGTGTGTGACTGTCCAGCATACTGATTCCCTTCATGTGTGACTGTCCAGCATACTGATTCCCTTCGTGTGTGACTGTCCAGCATGCTGATTCCCTTCGTGTGTGACTGTCCAGCATACTGATTCCCTTCGTGTGTGACTGTCCAGCATACTGATTCCCTTCGTGTGTGACTGTCCAGCATACTGATTCCCTTCATGTGTGACTGTCCAGCATGCTGATTCCCTTCGTGTGTGACTGTCCAGCATACTGATTCCCTTCGTGTGTGACTGTCCAGCATACTGATTCCCTTCGTGTGTGACTGTTCAGCATACTGATTCCCTTCATGTGTGACTGTCCAGCATACTGATTCCCTTCGTGTGTGACTGTCCAGCATGCTGATTCCCTTCATGTGTGACTGTCCAGCATACTGATTCCCTTCGTGTGTGACTGTCCAGCATGCTGATTCCCTTCGTGTGTGACTGTCCAGCATACTGATTCCCTTCGTGTGTGACTGTCCAGCATACTGATTCCCTTCATGTGTGACTGTCCAGCATACTGATTCCCTTCGTGTGTGACTGTCCAGCATGCTGATTCCCTTCGTGTGTGACTGTCCAGCATACTGATTCCCTTCGTGTGTGACTGTCCAGCATGTTAATTACCTTCGTAGGTAAAAATTAGACACAAGTGCAACATCTGGGTATCTTTATTGTAGACGTTTCGCCATCCAGTGGCTTTATCAATACAAATTCTAGGACAACACTTGAAGACAGAAGAACTATATACAAAAGATGAGGTAATAAGTCCCTCAGCCTTGGAGTTGGTGTGAAGAGCACCGTAGGTGTGGAGATTCTGTCCAGCATGTTAATTCCCTTCGTGCGTGACTGTCCAGCATACTGATTCCCTTCGTGCGTGGCTGTCCAGCATACTGATTCCCTTCGTGCGTGGCTGTCCAGCATGGTTCTTTACCTCGTAAGTGACTGTCCAGCAGTACTTTATTTTGACGCACCTCTTCGAAATCTTCTTGGTAAGGTGAAGTTACGTTTAGGTTAGGCCCAGTTAGTTTTAGTTATAGTTATGGTTTGGACATTGCCAGGTTAGGCTAGTTAAGTGAGGTCAGAGAATGTTAAGAGTTCTCGCGATAGTGCAGACGGTTATAGTAATAAAGATACCCAGGTGTTGCATACGTATCATTCTTATAAACTTGAGTATTGTGTTCTAGCTATATGATACATTGTTACGGCTTCTCTTGCTGATGATGCCCCTTGTTTACTGTTCATCCTCTCTCTCTCCATCCTTTTCCTACTCGACCTTCCTTTTCCTATCCTCTCGGATCTTGTTTTCCTATTCTCTTTTTCTGTCCATTCCTTTAATTTTCACTACCTCTTGTCCCCTCTTCGCACCCCGTCTTCCTCACCGGCCTCTTCCTCACCCATCACAGTAAAAGCATCGTTATAAGAGGCTCCTAACTATTAAACAATCTTTAACACGTCGCTTAATCACTTTATTCTACTCCGGCTGAGTGCCATGCATAGCTGGCTTAACGATTAGGCTGTCTTGCTAGCTGGTTTGACTGACTGGCCTGCTGGCTTGGTGGCTGGTTAGCTCACTATCTTGGCTGGCCAGTCGTACACTGCTCACCCTCGCATAGACTTACACCTGCTGCCCCCTCTCCACCTAGCAGTATATATAGGTGTAAGTGACCTAAGGACCATAAAGGACATAAGCCATGTTGCATGGCTTTCTTGGGTTATGGGGAGAAGTGGTATAAAATACCAACACCATGGAAAAAAAGAGATACAATTGAATTAATAGGGTTATCAAAACTTGTTTCTTGGGTAACATTAAAAATAGGTTGGGCATATATTTTTGTTTTAGCAGGGTTTGGGTTTGAGAAGGACTTGCCTAGTATGGGCCAGTAGGCCTGCTGCAGTGTTTCTTTTTTCTTATGTTCCTAAATGCTGTATAATGCGAGCCTTTATTAAAACAACGTTTCGCTCACTCATTGACGTTTACCAAGTCACAGATCTAAATGGAGAGGGGATCTATATAGGTTCTTTCTCTTCTCTGCTTTCGCTCTTTCTCTCTCTCCCTCCCCCCACCGTTTCGCCCACCGTCTGGGCGAAACGTTGTCCGCAAAGGATCACAGTTGTCTTTTTCTTTGTTGGGTTATCCTGGTGATTTTTTTTTTTTTGCATGACCTGGCTTGCTGTAGCTTGATTGGGCGACCAGCTTGGCTGACAAGCCACCGTCCGTGTCCGGCCGTCAAGTCCCCCCCCCTTCCTTGTCCGGCCGTCAATTTCCCCTTCCTTGTCTGGCCGTCAAGCCCCCTTCCTTGTCTGGCCGTCAAGTCCCCCTTCCTTGTCTGGCTGTCAAGACACCCACCCACCCATTCAGTCACCCCATTCACTTTACAGAGCTCGTTTCGTGGACTAGTAATGCCTGGCACTGTATCTTCGTGGCAGCTCTTGCTTGGCACTCAGAGTGCAGTGAATACGATGATTAGTGATTGTGTCAGTTTGATGTAGTGACGCCATTTTTTCATTCCGTTTTTAATTTAAATAACACGTAATGACGAATAACTTGATTCGTATTTGACGTAAATAAATTTAGAAGTTTGAGTCGAGTAGACTAAATTGTTTGATTTTAATAGTTTTTTTTTTTTTTTTTTTGGCGTTTGACGTGGGTAAAATTATTCAGGTTCGACGTGGGTAAAATTATTCAGGTCTGACGTGATCAGTATTCTTCCCGAGGAATAAACTTTGGGAATCTGTGGAAAGAAAGACGGTGCCAAACGTAATTTCATTAAATATTCCAATAATCCTCAGTATAGATTTTTTGTGTGTGTGTGTGTTTTTTCGCTAATGAGATAAAGTTGTTATGAGCGAAGTTTCGCATTTTGAGTTGTGCTGAAAATGAAAGTAAACGAATGGAAGGGACTTTTGTTTAGTATCTTCACCCGTTGCTCATTAGGGATTTTTTGTTTTTTTTTGTTTTCAGATGCAGATTTTTTTTTTTTTTTTTTTTTTTGAGATTTTTTTTTCTTTGTTATTACACTGTCACGGTATTATTAATGAACGTACCTTCTCTTGAAAGACGTAGAATGAGGGGAGATGTGAGGAGAGGTAACAGTGTGGTATATAAATGGAAGACTGGTGTAAATAAAGGGAACTCGAAATAATGCAGCTAATTTATTGAGGAGACGTTTCGCCCGCTAAGCACGCTTCTTCAGTCCAAATACAGAGAAGACAATAGTATAGAACAAAGACAGTATTATAGAACAAAGACAGCAGTATAGAACAAAGACAGTAGTATAGAACAAAGACAGTAGTAAAGAACAAAAGGCACAATACCGTGACTGGAATAATACACAAATAACCCGCACTTAGAAGCTTACAGCGACGTTTCGGTCCAACTTCGACCATTTACAAAGTCAGACTAACACAAAAGTGAGGGAGCCAGTATATATATACGAGGGGAACGAGGACCGTACCAAGAGAGGAAGATAAAGAATTAGTGGATATAGATGTGAGGTGATCAGTACCTCTGCTGGGAGATAAGGTAATGTCAGACCAGCCTGGCCCAGGGTCTTGGGCTGCACGTTACGTTAGGTAAAATTTCTTCAGGAAATAAGACAAGTATTTCCAGACGCGGGTCTTAGTGATGACCCACAGCTGGAGCTTTTGGTCATCTGACCGAGACCTTCAGCTGTTACGACAAAATCCCAGGACCAAAACGTTTCTTCAGTAAAATATTTGCTCATGCTCACGTGTCAATACCCACAGTAAGAAAGCTTTCGAAACCAAGACTGTGGAGACGGCACATAAAACCTTCGACTCCGATTGCTTTATTTATGGCCCCGCCGACTCCTTTAATTACATTTTACCGACTCCAACTCTGACTCCAGTAACCCAATAATTGCTTCCGACTACGACTCCACAGCCCTGGTTAAAAACCACATCTCTTTTCAGGAGATTAAATGGATTCTTGAAATCTAATTTTACCATTTGATTGTATTCAGGCAAGTTGTTGTCAACATGGCTGTGGAGTGGGCACATGAAACCTTCCAAGAATTGCTTCAAACTCCGACTAAACATCCCTGTTCGAAACCCCTCTAATGTCCCGACAATTGGCAGTGGAGTTCTTTATTTGTACACCGTTAATGTACTTGATAAAGCCCAATGCTGGGTGAAATGTATAACAAAATAACTCTGAATTTCTGTCCTTTTTTTCACCAGTTCTTCACATTTGCACCGTCACTCGAAATGCTGTATTATTTCAATCGCAGTGACTATAATAGAAGCACAGCACATACGCAGCACTTCTCTATGGGCACTTGCATCATATAGCCACACTTTGCATGACAATAGCATGGGAAATTATCTTGGTAGAGCCGGCGGGCGTGGCGAGCAAGGAGAGGATTAAAGAATGACACCATTGTACCCACCAGTTGACTCTGCTAATGTTGACTTTCCTGCTGCCCAAGAGTCAATGTTGCCTCTTCCTGCCCAAGAATCAGTGTTGCCTCTTCCTGCCCAAGAGTCAGTGTTGCCTCTTCCTGCCCAAGATCAGTGTTGCCTCTTCCTGCCCAAGAGTCAGTGTTCCTTTCCTGCCCAAGAGTCATGTTGCCTCTTCCTGCCCAAGAGTCAGTGTTGCCTCTTCCTGCCCAAGAGTCAGTGTTGCTCTTCCTGCTCAAGAGTCAGTGTTGCCTCTTCCTGCCCAAGAGTCAGTGTTGCCTCTTCCTGCCCAAGAGTCGTGTTGCCTCTTCCTGCCAAGAGTCAGTGTTGGCCTCTTCCTGCCCAAGAGTCAGTGTTGCCTCTTTCCTGCCCAAGAGTCAGTGTTGCCTCTTCCTGCCCAAGAGTCAGTGTTGCCTCTTCCTGCCCAAGAGTCAGTGTTGCCTCTTCCTGCCCAAGAGTCAGTGTTGCCTCTTCCTGCCCAAGAGTCAGTGTTGCCTCTTCCTGCCCAAGAGTCAGTGTTGCCTCTTCCTGCCCAAGAGTCAGTGTTGCCTCTTCCTGCCCAAGAGTCAGTGTTGCCTCTTCTTTCAATTCTTTTGAAAAGTCTTATGTCATTGGACTTGTATTCTTGTGTACAAAGACACAAGCAGTAATTAGAAGCTCTATTTAAAACACCATTTCGCCGGCACAGCGGGCTTTTTCAAGCTTAAACGGGTTCTTCGTAATCCTAATATTTTGTAATGAAAGTTTTAACAGCCTGTTTTTTTTTTTTTACCACGATCACATTTTCCTATGGTACGATGTTTCCTTCAAACCTGAAGAGAGGTTGCATGTGTGTGTGTTTAGGTGGGTGTGCGGACCGTTGCAGCCTTCAGGATATTATTGTTGAGTCAGGGGAAGGGGGGGGTAGTAACAATAGGACTCTCATTAGGGTGAGCATACACAGACACGTGGGTAGACAGACGGGCAGCTTTTACAGTTGTAATTAAGTACACAACATTGTGTAAAGTAACCTCAAATACCACATTGAAAAATAAATATTCACTAATATTTATCTTGTTTAAACGCACTATAGAAATGTGGAGGAAAAGAAAAGACGTAACAGAAAGTTTTTTCAGTCAAAACCTGTGCCACAAGCTAGACGTCTCAATAAAGTCTCTCTCTGTAATTGGCTTCGCACCACTTGTCTCTAATACCGCCATAATTTGTTTGTATCGCTAATTAGAAAGAGACTGGCTGCGCGAGAATAAGACACACGGGAGTGTACGGCGACCTGTAAAAAAAAGTAAACACGCCTTCTTTAAAACCTCACGTAGTAAATCAGAAGCACGACACCAAGCCTCAAAAAAAAAAAAATACTGAAAAGGTTTTACATTTAACATTGAAAATGGCACTGTTGGATAGTGACGACTTCATATTTTAAAACATCGCATATTGAAAAGTGAGGCTCAGAGTATTAATAATGTCTTGCGAAGGAGGCTTTGGCAAATATATGCTCTGGTTCAACAAGGTGGATCTCCAGTGTGTGTGTATGTGTGTGTGTGTGTGTGTGTGTGTGTGAAGTTGGTCTTCATTGGCACCCGTCACCACCAAGGCTCAAGAAGGTCGTTGAAGGCCTGCAGATCACAGGGCATTAATTAGTATTTGATGGGGTTCCTCCCCTGCGTTAAAATTCCGTGATTGATGGACAGCTGCTTCATTATATTCATGGTCCAGAATGATGGGTGAGTGATGTTAGGAGCCTAGGGCAAAGCCTGGGTCGCTGTGCCCTAAGTCAGGGATCACGGTGTCAAAAGTCTGGAATCAGTCATAAGTTAGAATCAGTGCAATGGTTTAAAAATGGTGACAAATCGGGGTTACAGATGTAATAGATGAGGGTCAAAGATAATTGACGAGTAACATGGGTAAGAGTTCCAAGTCAGGGCCATAACCTCCCAGTACCTCATCAGTCACACCTTCAGGACTGATCGCTTCGGAGTTGAGGATCTCACTGCGTTGGTCGTTGCCTGAACTTGATTGTTCAACTTGGCTGCAAGTCAAGTTGTAAACTGCACGAGTGCTGAAACTGGGTCGGCGTGGAGTTTGTGAGCAGTGTGACGACGACCTTGGATGATGATAACCTTGGTGGTAGTAGAGGTCAGGGTTGTGAAGGGATGATGATAACCTTGGTGGTAGTAGAGGTCAGGGTTGTGAAGGGATGATGATAACCTTGGTGGTAGTAGAGGTCAGGGTTGTGAAGGGGTGAGAGAGGAAGGCTGGCAGATCGTGGAAAATGGAGTTCCACATCTAACATGACATCTAGCATGTTGGATGTGCTAGTTCGAGCGTCTTGCGTAATCTAGAAACACGCTTCGGTATACGCCGAACCTTTTTCTCTATGTAGAGCTTTATCACGCGAAACTTTCTACACCAATTGTCTTTCTAACGTACTAGTAGGCAATACCTGCCATTCTACATTCTATTTACGTATCTACAAAAGTTCACCATATACAGGCATCTGTGAACACAAACATACACATGTTTTGGACGGGAGACATAGGCGCAAAACAATATAATATAAATAGATTTAAGAGAGCAAGTCACAGGGAAGAATAGTACTGTTAGAGACTCGTTTTGTTTTTAATAACTGTTGAAATCTTCAAATGATACAAGAGGAGGAGGACTAGGTATTAAACTGGAGAATAAGAAATTGGTAATTATCCTTGTGTATAAGTCACCGTTACCAGTAGCGCGGTAATTCACGAAACAAGCAAGATAGACAACTGCCTTAATAGCCTTGAAAATTCTACGATAAATATTTTCCTCCAAGATTCCAGCCTTCCATACGTTAGATGGAAGATGGCAGACAACAGACTTGTACCAGAAATAATACCTGGAAGTACGTTAGTCCAACAGAGACCTACTTGAACCTCTGTGAAAGTTAGTTTATGCGAACACTAGGAAAAAGCAGCAGAAGCAACAATCTTAGATCACAGCCTCATTGAAGTACAAACAAGCACAAATCCATGCGTAGAGGGCCTAAGAAATAACCATCCAGGCTGTGCTGGATATGTAGACTAGCGGGGCGCTAACATCACCGGAAAATCCTAATTCCAGGTCGGGTTGCGAGAGTAAGAAAAACTAGAAACCCGCATACAAGTATCTCCCAGGTTACAAGTATCTCCCAGGTTACAAGTATCTCCCAGGTTACAGGTATCTCCCAGGTAAGGATGGATAACAATAACCTCTTGAAACGAGTATGATGTCATGCCACTGACACTCATAAATAAAGCCAGTTATACTCTAGGTTGGAATATTGCTGCACACGAACACCGAAATACAGGCGTGGAGAACGTGCTGACAACATTCACTGCTCACATCAGTTCACATCTAAAGTATCGGGAATGCCTAAAACTCTTTAAATTGCGCCCGCTATCATGTGTCATAACTTACACCTGGCACACAGTTATAACTGAAACATCTGTTTTTAGAGTTGGATGCAAAGTAGATCTTTACAAAATATCACCTGTAATGGCAGGGATGCAGTAAGTACAGTAAGAGATAACTCTTGAGTACAGTTTCCATGAGTCTTCAGTGCCCCTCAGATGTAAGAGCAGTAGTCAACGGTCCCATAATGTTCTTCAGGAAGAAACTTTACTATACGTTTCCGCTGATTGTTGATGTTCCGTTCACTTGAGATACATTAAAATGTTGAATGTATTGTATACATAGAGTGATACTTGTAAGTGCAGGACTGGCATCCGTGACCAGTTATTGTTCCTCGTGTTTCTTACCATTGTAAAATGCAATTGTTCTCTCTCTCTCTCTCTCTCTCTCTCTCTCTCTCTCTCTCTCTCTCTCTCTCTCTCTCTCTCTCTCTCTCTCTCTCTTCTCTCTCTCTCTCTCTCTCTCCTCTCTCCTCTCTCTTCTCTCTCTCTCTCTCTCTCTCTCTCTCTCTCTCTCTCTCTCTCTCTCTCTCTCTCTCTCTCTCTCTCTCTCCTCTCTCTCTCTCTCTCTCTCTCCTCTCTCTCTCTCTCTCGCCACACAACACACACACACACACACACACACACAGGGGGGGAGTTTATCCAATTCATTGCATGGGCAATCAGATTTGCTCCAAGGAAGAGGAGAGTAGGTCAAATTGATTTGATCAAGAGCCGTTCACAGGCATCAAGGCGTACGCTCCCCAACCCCTTTTAAAGGTTTGGTGTTTTCATAAATATTCAACATTTGCTCTGCACCGCTGGGCCATAAGCCAAGTTTGTTTCCCTTTATAACCTCGGATCAGAATATCATCCTTTGGAAATTACTTGACTTTGGAGACAACCAGGGATGACAAGAGTAGTAGTAGTATTAGTAAGCAAAGGTTAGAGATAGGAACATTAATTATCATAAGGTGGAAGGAACAAAGGGTAGACATGGGAACAACAACGACTGCAAATGTGAAGCCACACAACGTGACAGTGGCTTCTTTTTCCTTCTATTAATAATTGTGTTCCGTCCACTCAGGTTGAGATTTGGATGACTGAAGGAACCTGACCGTGAAATAACGACAGGAAATTGTGGATAAAACGTGCCATGATATCTGGGAATGGGGGGGATAGAGGGGAGGGAGGGAAAGGGAGGATGAGTAGATGATAATGCCTACAAGTTCAGTAATGTCAGTCAGTGAAGCTGAAGAGGCAGAGTCCAGGAGCTGCATCAGCACCCAACACAAATAGGAGAACACACACACACACACACTACACGTACACGGATTTTGCAAAGTTATTTGACAAATGCGACCATGGAATAATCTCTCACAAAATGAGCTTAGTAGGAAAAATAGGGAAATGGATATTCAAATTGCTAACACTTCACAGGGAGTGACAGTAAACACTTCACAGGGAGTGACAGTAAACACTTCACAGAGGAGTATTCAGTGACAGTAACACTTCACGTGACAGTAAAACTTCAAGGAGTGACAGTAAACACTTCACAGGGAGTGACAGTAAACACTTCACAGGGAGTGACAGTAAACACTTCACAGGGAGTGACAGTAAACACTTCACAGGGAGTGACAGTAAACACTTCACAGGGAGTGACAGTAAACACTTCACAGGGAGTGACAGTAAACTAAACGAAGTACAATCTGGGCATCGTAGAGAGTTGAGTACCGCCGAGCACAGTCCTAGCACCATCACTGAGGCTCGTCCTCGTAGCAGACGTAGACAACAACGTTAACTACAGCTTCGTATTATTCTTGGCAGGCGATACCTATGTCAGCATGACAGCCACCTCAGTAGAGGACACAAAAAACTAATTAAATATATTAAATGCATTAAATATATTAAAGGCACTACCATCCAATATTATGGTATCACGGGAAAGCGCTAAATCCGTAAGGGTTATGGGAATACAGAGGTTGAGTATACCGACAGTACGTTAATAAGAGAGACGTTTTATAAGGAAGTTTCGCCCACCAGGGCGGACTGTACGAAGTGAAGATCTCAAAGTTGTTTCACTGAAAAAAAAAAAAATCTTCACAAATAAAACCCGCGTTGTGCGCTTTAATTACATATACGGTAAGGGTCATACAGAGTCAGTGGAATAGTTGGCAGTGGAGTTTAATGCAAGTGTCAGACCACAGGATGGATGCTCACAACTTCCCGTCTGGCGTAATTGCTTGATTAATTACTCACTAAGTTTGTGTTCATCTTCCACACTGTGTAGTGTGGCTCAGTAGAACACCCCTTTTTTAGTCTTCACTATAATATACACATAGACGGTCCACTTCTCATCACAATTTAATTAGAGGTTCTTACAGGTTTTTGAAAACATGGCACAGATGGCAGCCATGCAGAGGGAAGGTATGCCGCCACTCAGTTATCCCTCGCAGGGAGGTATCCACAGAGGTACTCCTCACTAGGCTGAGATATTAATATTCCTTGCACAAGGAAGAGAGGCTACCATTCTAGGTTGGATCGGGTTACGTGTGGTTTGAAAAAACATACAGTTGCCCACAAATAAGCAGGTGACTTACGGCAACGAGGTGGACGGAAATCTTCAGTGCAAGGTCTTTCATACGTCTCCTTGCGTTATCAAGAGCTATGCAATGTTGCAAGAGCAGCAGTAGGTGGATTGAGGGAAAGTTTCTCTCTCACACACACACACACACACACACACACACACACACACGGTGGTCTAGTGGGTAAAGCTCTTGCTTCACGCACGGAGGGGCCGGGTTCAATTCCCGGTGGGGCAGAAACATTTCGAAGTGTTTCCTTACATACACATACACACACACATATATACAACAGGCCTAGTGTCTAATTGACATGTGCCTAGGACAAAATGGTAACTAACTAACACACACACACACACACACACACACACATTATATATATATATATATATATATATATATATATATATATATATATATATATATATATATATATTTAGGTACCATATAGAACTTTATACTATATATATATATATATATATAAAGTCACCTCAGAAACTCGAGGACTCATCCTCAGGAGCTGTTTGAAACTAGGTTCTCCCCGGCTTTTATATTTTCTCTACTATCCTTTATTAATAGTGTTTTGACAGAATACATTGACAGAAAACACAAACATGAACATGAATACATTGGTACAATATATCAAAGATTATGAATCTCCTCCAGCTCCTCCGAAGCCGGACGCGAGCCCAGTATGCAGCATGCGTTTTCCCTCTGGATGGCCACGCTGAGGCGCTGGAACATGAAAGTGGCTGCCCTTGGGTCCCTGGTGGTCTCGATGAGTCTGGAACCCAGTTCTTTAAGGAAACGTGTTGCAGTTTTTCCCCACGCTCCCAAGGTCTATGATCCTACTGGGACAAATTGATACTGTTGGCTTATGTCCCTGTACTTGCCAATCTTGTACTCCTTCCTGTGGTCAGCAGCTCCTCCCTGTCGCCCGACACTGTGATGGATGTAGGTGTCAGCCAGTGTCGACACACAGGTATAGTCCCATGCTAAGAGCTTGCCATTCTTCCAAGGATAAATGGTGATCCCATCGGGGTGGTTTGCTGGGTTGTGGGTATTGTTGGCTGCTAGTGATCGGGGCTCTCTCTCGGCTGGGCATCCAGCTGTAGCAAGGGTTCTCTTTATGATGTCGTTGACTTCATTGTGTCTTGCATGCCAGCCTTTGTTTTTTTAACAGTTTAGATCATATAGACCATGTAGACCATATTGGTCAGCTTGCGCATCGCCGCAAATACACGTATATTCCGTGTGAATTGGGGGAGCAGGGCGCAGAGCCACTGCGTGTTCCCATTGCCAAAATGGGAACTGTTTGGAGGAAGTCCCCAGAGTGATGTGCACTCACAGCTAGGAGACGGGCTGTCTCCCTGTGTGATGTTACAGCCCTAAGCATGTTAGCAAGCATCTTTTCAGTGATGGGGCCATCCCAACTTGACTGTTTGTAGGCCAGTTCTGCACTAGGTTTTGGTGCTGGAGTAGCAAGTCTCTCCCATTCAGTGATGACAATGGCATAGCTAGGGTCCTGTATTCATGGAACACAAACAAAAGACTGTTCTCATAATAATTACAAGTGACTATGCACAAATACCTACTTGTTTACGCATGCAGGCACACCCGTGCCCAGTCACTCAATCCGCTCATCATCTTCCCATGATTCCTGAAGTTCTCGGTCTGGTGAGCTTGGCCGCTCCTTCGCGCCTCTGACTTCGGCTGATATTTTCGTTACATTTTTGCAGAGTTTCACACGTGGATGAGTTGACGTGATATTCAGACTTTGTGGACTTTGTAATTATGCTCCGCCATGCCGTGACCGCTAAATGTTCTATTAAATGATGCATGAGTAATTATCCACTCGTGGTCACACGAGTAAAACTGCTCTCGTGGTCTACTTTTTTTTTTTAGTTTATTATAATTATTTTTGTGTTTTGTAATTGGTGGCATAACAACGCCCTGGCGGTCATTCCCCTCGTCGACCTCTCAGGCTGGAGAAATACTCCCTGCAACTTTTTTTATATACAATTTTTTATATAGTTTAATTCTCGTCTTCTCTGTTGCCAATTTCCAAAGATTTATCTGGTCCACTTTACCAGTCTTTCATGAACTTGCCGGGGTGTAAACACAAGTGTTTACCAACCTCACAACTGAGAGATTAATGTTTTTGTGTGAGAATTAAATGAACTGGGAAGAGAGAACTCCAACTTAATGTACAGTGAAAGAGTAATGTTAAATTATTAATATTGTTTGTGTATTGCGCTAAACCCTTTGATAAATGAGGGGAATTAATGACAGACTACTAGCTGTCTTCAAGATGGAATATGGTAAGTTTGTTCCTGATCAGCTGGGTTGTAATGCCTGTGTTGGATTGTGGGCGACTGGCACGAACAACACAGTTGATGAGGCAGTGCACCGGCCTGGTCTGGGACTGAGGCAGTGCACCGGCCTGGTCTGGGACTGAGGCGGTGCACCGGCCTGGTCTGGGACCAACTTTAAATATCTGTTTAGCTCCCTCTTGAAGGCAGCCAGGGGCCTATTGGTAATTCCCCTTATGCCTGGTGGGAGGCTGTTGAACAATCTTTAGTCCCGGACACTTATGGTGTTTTCTCTTAGTGTATCAATGGCGCCCCTACTTTTCATTGGGGGTATTTTGCACCTCCTGCCCAGTCTTTTACTTTCGTGTTGTGCGGGTGGAGGCTGGTAGTGGTGGTTGAGGGCGGTGGCGGTGGAGGCTGGTAGTGGTGGTTGAGGGCGGTGGCGGTGGAGGCTGGTAGTGGTGGTTGAGGGCGGTGGCGGTGGAGGCTGGTAGTGGTGGTTGAGGGCGGTGGAGGCTGGTAGTGGTGGTTGAGGGCGGTGGCAGTGGAGGCTGGTAGTGGTTGTTGAGGGCGGTGGCGGTGGAGGCTGGTAGTGGTGGTTGAGGGCGGTGGGGTGGAGGCTGGTAGTGGTGGTTGAGGGCGGTGGCAGTGGAGGCTGGTAGTGGTGGTTGAGGGCGGTGGAGGCTGGTAGTGGTTGTTGAGGGCGGTGGCGGTGGAGGCTGGTAGTGGTGGTTGAGGGCGGTGGCGGTGGAGGCTGGTAGTGGTTGTTGAGGGCGGTGGCGGTGGAGGCTGGTAGTGGTGGTTGAGGGCGGTGGCGGTGGAGGCTGGTAGTGGTGGTTGAGGGCGGTGGCGGTGGAGGCTGGTAGTGGTGGTTGAGGGCGGTGGCGGTGGAGGCTGGTAGTGGTGGTTGAGGGCGGTGGCAGTGGAGGCTGGTAGTGGTGGTTGAGGGCGGTGGCGGTGGAGGCTGGTAGTGGTGTTGAGGGCGGTGGCGGTGGAGGCTGGTAGTGGTGGTTGAGGGCGGTGGCTGGAGGGTGGTAGTGGTGGTTGAGGGCGGTGGCAGTGGAGGCTGGTAGTGGTGGTTGAGGGCGGTGGCGGTGGAGGCTGGTAGTGGTTGTTGAGGGCGGTGGCGGTGGAGGCTGGTAGTGGTGGTTGAGGGCGGTGGCGGTGGAGGCTGGTAGTGGTTGTTGAGGGCGGTGGCGGTGGAGGCTGGTAGTGGTGGTTGAGGGCGGTGGCGGTGGAGGCTGGTAGTGGTGGTTGAGGGCGGTGCGGTGGAGGCTGGTAGTGGTGGTTGAGGGCGGTGGCGGTGGAGGCTGGTAGTGGTTGTTGAGGGCGGTGGCGGTGGAGGCTGGTAGTGGTGGTTGAGGGCGGTGGAGGCTGGTAGTGGTGGTTGAGGGCGGTGGTGGTGGAGGCTTAGCAGCATCCGAGCGTGCGATCTGGCACTGACACCCTAACACACTTGAAAATCCTGGGTGGCTTGATAAGCCACAATATGCCACAAGGATGGTGAATACCACTCTGGCCAGTGTTTAACTGGTAGCACAAGGTAATATTGGAGACAATACTTCAAAGAAGAACTTGCTTTGATTACTTCTCTCAGCTGGGTTAGGAAGCTGGGTTGTCTTGCTGGCTTAAGCCCTCGACACAAGTTGACTGGAATGCTTGTAACTATGCACACAGCATGGAGAAGCAGGCTGGATGATTAACTGACGCTCTCCCTAGACTGGCTTAATTGCAAAACCCGGATCAACTCCTCGAAGGTTAACAATGCAATTAAGGCACGAACTAACCAGGAAGCTTTGGAGACGACTGTAGAAGCTGGCTGGCTGGCTGGCTGGCTTTGTGCTGACGGAGGGACGCCGTGGCACCCGGCTAGAGATAGATCAAATATTCGTCTTACACCTGCTGAATTACCCTGAAGCCATACCCACAACGCTGCCACCAGTTGTCGTGGGGTTCGATTGATGGATTTGGGAATAACACACAATGGATGGCTTGGTAACTTATAATTATGGTGATTAAGGGAAAGCGCCAGGCCTGACCTGTCTCCTCTTATATCTTGAGTTCAACTGAGGGCAGTGCCCGAGGCACGGCATTCAAGGAGCTCGTGACGTCACTGCATCAGTGCCTCACTAACGGTCAGAGATGTGATTCACTAACGGTTATAACTGAAATACTACACACTACACATACACAGTATTACTGACATTCCTTCTAGGATTTTCCAAGTGTAGATTATGATGTATCTCTCTCGCCTGCGTTCCAGCGAGTACAAGTCAAATGCTTCCAAGCGTTCCCAGTAGTTGAGGTGTTTGATGGAACTTATATGTGCAGTAAAGGTTCTCTGTACACTCTCTAGATCTGCAATTTCACTTGCTTTGAACGGAGATGTTAATGTACAGCAGTATTCCAGCTTAAGAGAGAACAAGTGATTTGAAACGGATCATCATAGTGTAATGGGGAAGAGTGCAAAGATTATACTCTCTCTCTCTCTCTCTCTCTCTTTAAGAAAGATCTCACGAAGAAAGAGTTTATTATAAACAAGTTATCAGAAAATCGTTTACAGGTAGTAGCGACAAGCTGGCATGCTGTACCAGCATACTGATGGCTGCTTTGTGATCATTTTTCTTTGGTGGTGCCTCGAGGGGGGGGATGGGGGTAAAAAGTTGTTAATATAATTTTGTTGAGAAGACGTTCCGTCCACCAGGGACTTTTATCAGTTAGTGAAAGTTGATAACTTCGGTGTTGGACGAAACGTCGTCTCAGTGAAATGCCACAAAGCACATATTGTTTCTTATAAACACACTGGTCGGTATATCATACCAGAAGTGGAAAAATATGAACTATGAGGAAAGACAAAGTGTAACTGGAAATGTCCGCAAAGGAAGATGGGAGGAGGAAGAGAAGGAAGAGGAAGAAACAACAACAACAGAAGTAACAAAAACAAATTAACTTAGTATTTACATATACACTAATTTAAGGATGTGTTAAGTGTAGGAGGATGCATTGTTTCTTGGTGTCAACACTAAGGAGATGACTTTCAACTTGTTAAGAAGTCGTCTTGAAGGAATATTGGAGAGCCTTTCCCAGAAGGTAGTGGTAGATAGCTAGAATACAAGTAAATGTATATTTTTAAACCACTGGGAAGTTGAAACCCCAATCCCGTTCGGTCGTTTTCAGTCGCTCGTACCAAGACAAGTACAGTCATGAAGTGACTAACACACACGCGCGGGGCCAGGAGCTATGACTCGACCCCTGTAACCACAACTAGGTGAGTACAGGGTGAGGAAGAGAGAGAGAGAGAGAGAGAGAGAGAGAGAGAGAGAGAGAGAGAGAGAGAGAGAGAGAGAGGTGTGCTGCGGGTGTCATGAGAGGCAGGAGAGTAGGTCGGTGCCTTGCAAATACACTTAACTTGAGGTCACGCTAATTAAATCCCACTTGCAGCCCAAGCTGCCGCCAACGTTTAATTACCACCTAGCTATCTCTACACTACACACACACACACACACACACACACACACACACACACACACACACACACACACACACACGCGCGCGCGCGCGTCAAACACGTCAAGAAATTAGAGAAAGTGCAGAGGTTTGCAACAAAACTAGTCCCGGAACTAAAGGGTATACCCTACGAGGAGAGTTTAAGGGAAATCAACTTTACGACACTGTAAGACAGGTGGGATAGAGGGGACATGATAACGACATAAAATACTGAGAGGAATTGACAAGGTGGATGGGGACAATGTTACAGAGTGGGACACAGCAACAAGTGGTCACAACAGGAAGTTGAAAACTTAGATGAATAACACGGATGTTACAAAATGACACGATATCTATTAATAATAGATATCTCCAGTGAACACTAGAAAGGAAAGCCTTTCTAGCATCCAGCCTGTTACTGGGCTTTTGCAACAAAGTCAGTATCCTGGTTCAGTTATCCGACATATTATATAGCTGAAGAGGATTGCAACTGATAGGGTACTAACCAAACAGATCTATTTAAAAGGTTTATTATCAAAGTGAGAAAATCTAGGGTAACGTAGTAAATCAAATATAAAGATATTAATTAAGATATCAATTAAGAGGTTAATTAGGAGGGTAGCTCCTACACTGCTCTCATATACAATAATTCTGTGCTGAGGGCACATATATATAAATGACTCAGAAGTACCATCAGGTACAATGTCAGTAATTACAATAATATATACAAATAAGAATAAATGTGTGTATGAGTGTGCTCCCGGTAACTATGACTCGACTCAACCAGTGTACGACAGAACAACTTCTCATAAGCTAGCTGTACTAACAAACTGACAATCAGAACAGCTTGATTGTCTAGTAAAATGACCACATCGCAGAACAGCAATATAACAGGCAACAGCAACACAGCGTCAGGAACAAGGAGATAGAAAATCGACCCTAACTGGGGACCATCAGTAGATCCTCCAAAACAGTCATAAAACTCCCTTTCAACTGAAACTAGGTTCAGCATAAACAATCCCAAACTGTGGCGGTGCACAGATGCCTTATCGAAGTAGGTCCAGAGCTAGAGCTTGAGACCTGAGTTTTATCAAAGAGTGTCAAAGTGACACACAACCCAGAACAACGTCGAAAATTCACTGTCTAGTCTATTCTCTGTGAACAGTTACACAGAGTCCTGAGAAGTATGATTCGCCTTACCCACGAATGCATACTCTACCCAACAGAGTCTAATGTCGAGAAAACAAGAAGAAATGGAGTGAGGTGTTGACTCGACGAGGGTCAGCAGGCCAGAGAGAGAGAGAGAGAGGAAAGAGGAACAACCACCCAGCTCAGGTGTGTTCAGAGACTGACTCTCCCTCCGCAACTAGACGCCGGCAGCGTAACAGTCGTTTGCCAACACCAAGGCAGTTACTACACACTCTCGAGCACAACATAAAATATTACATCCTACCTAATAAATAGAGCTAAGTTAAATAATAGTCTAATAATAGTATAAAGCACGATATTAACGATTTAGCTATTATCGATAATATCAGCAATATAAAATTATAGAAAATGGAAATATACATTATATACATTGAGGCCCAGTTCAAGGGGCGCAATAACGGATGTTAGAAAGTATTTCTTCAGTCACAGAGTTGTCAGGAATTGGAACAATCTGGAGATTGATGTAGTGGAGCAGGATCCATACATAGCTTTAAGAGGTTCGATAAAACTCATAGAAAGGAGAGAGACTGGACCTAGGCGATGGGGTTGCAGGGGTTGAATCATAGCTTCTGGCCCCTGCCTCTTCGCTGATCGCTACTAGGTCCAGTCTCTCTCCCTTCTCTATGAGTTTTATCGAACCTCTTAAAGCTATGTATGGTATATATAAGTGGATAAAAAGGCTTCAAGGAAGAATATTTGGATTTCTTCCTGAAGCCATTTGAATATTCCACTTTCCCTACCACCCCATCTTTTTTTTTTTTTTTTTTTTTTTACCAATAGGTATATTTTATTACATAATATGGTACAAAAGATTTAAGAGACACATTGTTGATATAAAGATGGCATATACAGTACACGAGGTGTGAGAGATACATTTCTAGTACATATTGTTACATGTTTGTCACTGATTATAATGTGAAAATCTCATCCAGCTCTCCGAGCTGGGGCGCGTGCCCAGAATACAGCATGCATTACCCTCTGAACAGCAGCGCTGAGTCGCTGGAACAGATATATATATATATATATATATATATATATATATATATATATATATATATATATATATATATATATATATATATATATATATATCCTTCGTATGTGCAGGCGCTGTATACTAGGTACAGGTTTAGTGCTTGTCCTTGAATATAGTCATAATCGTGATGCCCCAGACAAGTAGTGCATAGTTTGAAATAAAAGGCGAATCAAAGACACACGAACAATATAACACCTATTTAACGACGTTTTGCTCCCACGACAGGCGATACGTGGTTAAATATGATTTACTCGATGTCTTTGATTCACCATTATCAGCTTTCGCCACCTACTAATCTCTATACAACCGACTGCTTCCCTCACCCCCTTTTTTTAGTGCCCTCTTAAAAGTCTTTTATGTGATGTTAGTGTGATTGGCCTCCATTTTCTTGCCATCGCTGCTATCTCCTTTCTTAAGTGGAACTGTCTTCGGGTTTTATTCCCTCGGGAATTATCACCAGCTATTTTTCTCTCTCCAAAAAGTACACTGTCCCCTTGTTGATGTAGTGTTTTATAAATCAGTTTTATAAATGTGGCATATTATTAGGACCCCGGTGCAGAGTGCATGGGGGTCCTAGACATGTATTGTCTACTTGATTTCTTTGAGAAAGTCTTAACAGCTTTGAATGATGGCTGCGCTTGGTCCTTCACTAGGTGACTTGAGGTGAAGTCTTATCTTAAAGTCGCAGCTTAAAGCCTTGAAAAAACTACGAGGCGCAGCTCGGGAGAGCAATAAGGTCCTGGTGTCTGCTGCCTGGTAACTCTTCCTTCAGCTACCATCTTGTCCACCCACCACCACCACCACCACATCACCCACCATCATCACCCACCACCATCACCCACCACCATCACCCACCACCATCATCACCCACCACCATCATCACCCACCACCATCATCACCCACCACCATCATCACCCACCATCATCACCCACCACCATCACCCACCACCATCATCACCCACCACCATCACCCACCACCATCACCCACCACCATCACCCACCACCATCATCACCCACCACCTTGGGTGATGACCTTGGTGGTTGGCAGGCGTGGTGGGGACGACCTTGGTGGTTGGCAGGCGTGGTGGGACTACCTTGGTGGTTGGCAGGCGTGGTGGGGACGACCTTGGTGGTTGGCAGGCGTGGTGGGGACGACCTTGGTGGTTGGCAGGCGTGGTGGGGATAACCTTGGTGGTTGGCAGGCGTGGTGGACGACCTTGGTTGGCAGGAGTGGTGGGGACGACCTTGGTGATCGGCAGGCATGGTGGACGACCTTGGTGGTTGGCAGGAGTGGTGGGACGACCTTGGTGGTAAGCAGGCATGGTGGACGACCTTGGTTGGCAGAAGTGGTGGGGACGACCTTGGTGGTAGGCAAACATGGTGGACGACCTTGGTGGTTGGCAGGCGTGGTGGGGACGGCCTTGGTGGTTGGCAGGCATATTGGAGACGACCTTCGTGGTTGGCAGGCGTGGTGGGGACGACTCTGCTGGTTGGCAGGCGCAGTGGGGATGACCTTGGTGGTAAGCAGGCATAGTGGACGACCTTGGTGGTTGGCAGGAATGGTGGACGACCTTGGTTGGCAGGCGTGGTGTGGACGACCTTGGTGGTAGGCAGGCATGGTGGACGACCTTGGTTGTTGGTTGGCGTGGTAGAGACGACCTTGGTTGGCAGGCATGGTGGAGACGACCTTGGTTGGCAGGCATGGTGGAGACGACCTTCGTTGTTGGCAGGCGTGGTGGGGACGACTCTGCTGGTTGGCAGGCGTGGTGGGGATGACCTTGGTGGTAAGCAGGCATGGTGGACGACCTTGGTGGTTGGCAGGAATGGTGAGGACGTCCTTGGTGGTAGGCAGGCATGGTGGACGACCTTGGTGGTTGGCAGGCGTGGTGGGGACGACCTTGATGGTTGGCAGCTGTGGTGGGGACGACCTTGGAGTTTAGCAGGCGTTGCGGGGACGACCTTGGTGGTTGGCAGGCGTGGTGGGGACGACTCTGCTGGTTGGCAGGCGTGGTGGGGGCGACCTTGATGGCAGACGTGGTGGGGACGACCTTGATGGTTGGCAGGCGTGGTGGGGATGACCTTGGTTGGCAGGCGTGGTGGGGACGACTCTGTTGGTTGGCAGGCGTGGTGGGGACGACCTTGGTAGTTGGCAGACGTGGTGGGGACGACCTTGGTAGTTGGCAGACGTGGTGGGGACGACCTTGGTGGTTGGCAGGCGTGGTAACACCAAGGTTGCTCACTCTAGTATTGATCACAGTATTGGTGTGGCCAGGGTCACTGGCCTTGATGCTCTGGCCCGCCTCTCTCTCTCTCTCTCTCTCTCTCTCTCTCTCTCTCTCTCTCTCTCTCTCTCTCTCTCTCTCTCTCTGACTGGGCTTCCACACCTTCCTGTCATACCTTACCCTCTTCCTCACACTTTTCCTACTCTTACTCTCACCTATCTCTTCCTCGCACCTTCCCTCTTCCTTGCACCTTCCCTCCTCTTCCTAACACCTTCCCTCCTCTTCCTGCACCTTCCCTCCTCTTCCTTGCACCTTCCCTCCTCTTCCTAACACCTTCCCTCCTCTTCCTAACACCGTCCCTCCTCTTCCTAACACCGTCCCTCCTCTTCCTAACACCTTCCCTCCTCTTCCTAACACCTTCCCTCCTCTTCCTAACACCTTCCCTCCTCTTCCTAACACTGTCATAAGAGTGGGTGGTAGTGGTCGTGCACCTCCTGATAAAGCACTTTACTCCACTTAAACTCCACTTACTCACCACTTTATAATTCTGAGAAATTATATTCTGGGGAAAATGATTCTATATATATACAATGTAATACAATAATTAATTACAAGTTTGCTGGTGTGGGGGGGGGATAATATAACGCTATATCAGGGTTGTTTCAGTGATTTATTACAGTCATGGGAATACAAAGTATACTTCTGGAGGGTTCACTTATACTTCTGGAGGGTTCACTTATACTTCTGGAGGGTTCACTTGTACTTCTGGAGGGTTCACTTTACTTCTGAGGTTCATTGTACTTCTGGAGGGTTCACATGTACTTCTGGAGGGTTCACTTATACTTCTGGAGGGTTCACTTGTACTTCTGGAGGGTTCACTTGTACTTCTGGAGGGTTCACTTGTACTTCTGGAGGGTTCACTTGTACTTCTGGAGGGTTCACTTGTTCTTCTGGAGGGTTCACATGTACTTCTGAAGGATTCACTTGTACTTCTGGAGGGTTCACTTGTACTTCTGGAGGGTTCACTTGTACTTCTGGAGGATTCACTTATACTTCTGGAGGGTTCACTTGTACTTCTGGAGGATTCACTTATACTTCTGGAGGGTTCACTTGTACTTCTGGAGGGTTCACTTGTACTTATGGTGGGTTCACTTATACTTATGGAGGGTTCACTTATACTTAAGGGTTCACTTATACTTAAGGGTTCACTTATACTTATTCCACTATCAGGCTCAGAGTAATCGTAATAATTAAAGCTGATATAATTAATTTATTTTGTAGTGATTGTAATTTAACTTTTAGATTAAAAAAAATTAATTGACTGTAGTCATACTTATCCTCCCATGCATCATAAAACTGGGACACTGTGATGGGCCAATGATAAAATGAAAGTGCACGTCAAATGGTACATAACTATACGTTATGATGTGATAATTGTTGATGAAACTTAGACACATGTGCACATGTCTGTTTTTCATCTTGTCTGTATTGTATACCATTCATGTGTACGTGATTCTTGTGTGTGTCTCGTCCAGTACTTGGATTTCCGAGTCATGTTTACCTGGGCTGTGTTGCTGCCTGGGAGTCTTGACCACCTCCCAACCTGATGTTACACCACCAGTACACCTCTCCACTGCTCCTGTTGACCCTTAGTCACTTGCTAGCACCATGGTAGACTCGTCTACTGAATCCACGACAGAAGAAGATATTGACGACTCTTAGTACACCAACATGGGGAAAGCCTTACCTTCTACACTGCTCCATCAAACGCAGACACCAGGACCTGCACTGAGCTCTACAAAAGCCTCGGTGCAGGAACTGTCAAGTTTTCCTGCGAACAAGCTCATCACTTCACACTCACCCAAGTTCTGGAATTCCTCAAGCCTCTTCGATTCACCTTTGGAAACAAGATAAAACTTTACCACCTCTCTAGGAGCAGCTTCAAAAAATTTGAGAATGGCTGTTCTACAAACCTGCCACTTAAATCACGTCAAATAAACACCACCAGTATGCTGCCCTCTGATGTTGCTTCCTGCCTGCCCTGTCCTGCGACCTAACGTGCTGCCAGCTTGTCAAAACTGAAGACCTCCAACCTCCACAAGACCGTTGCAACTGAGCCTACTCTTCCTGAATTTCCAGTCTGTCCCACGATCGCCTAGCGGCTGGGTAAAGCCCTGGCACTTTACTACTATGGATACACCTTTACAACGTTATTCTTCGCCTGTCCCATCTTCCCAGCTTACCCCTCATGGGGTCTTACCTAAACTTTCTTGTCTTGTCTTGGGAGTCTTGGATCCTCTCTCGGGTCGCAGTCCAGACTTGCTGACGAGTGGATGCGTTGTTTCGCGGATGAAAACGTCACTTGTATATATATTTATTCTTTATGATTTTAACGGGTATCGTTTCGAAATTATTTTTTCGAACGATTATTCGTTCGAATTCTCGAACGAATAATCGTTTTTGGGTTTCATGAACAATTCTGACTCCGTAAAGTCTTTTGATGAGTCATAAAAATGAATATTGAGAAACCATCCTGCCCCTTGCCGCGTTGCATGATGGGAAAAGCAAAAACTTTGTGTATAGTTTAAAATATCGAATCTGAGGTGCTTTCTCCGATGTTTTTTATGGTTTTATTCGCTGTTTCTTGATATTTGATAAAATGGAAAACGTGCTACTGAAATAGAGATGATTTTTGTTGACTTTTAAAGGACCAGAAGCAGCTTGAAATTAAGCTCCAAGTAGCGGAAATATTAGATGTTTTTCGATTTTCCCGAGTACAGGTATGGCCTCCCCTTGTACGCCCCCCCCCCTCCAGTCTGTTTTATGGGTTTTTAATAAACCTTATTCAATTATTGGGACACCGTAAACCATGACCAGTAAGAGTAAATCCTCTGTTTTTGTGTGATTATGAATTCAAAATGGAAGGCAAAAGTATAATACAGGAGAGACCTGGAGACGCGAGTAATTGACAGATATAATGTTGTTTTGATGCCAGGAATGTTTTCATTGTTTATTTTGTGTAAAATTGGCCAAAGTACTGATTTCTGCGCACTTTATAGGGTAGTTGAATGGGCAGTTTCTTGTGCTTAATCGATAAAATGAAAGACATACTTGCGAAATAGCTAACAAGTGGTCGATTGGAGCAATGGAATTGGCTTAATAGGACTCCAAGTTGGTTAAATCGCTGATGCGTAAGTTGCGGCGAGTACACTAACTTTGCGCCCGCATAATTTCGTAAGTTTTTCATCAAATTTCGTACTTTTGTTGTCATTACCTCCAGCAAAAGATTCGCTGCATTTCAAAAGAAATTGAAAAAAAAAAAGTGGACACTGAGAGTAAATATTAATTTCGGGAGTCTGGTCAGTCAAAGGGTTAATGGAGATCATAGCACTAAAGAAGGTTGTAATGGTTCTTTATCCATTTAAAAGGGTAATGGAATAAGTGGGATGTGAGGAAATGGTCACTCTCAACAGTTGGACCAGCCATTATTGGGAAACTTTGCATTTTTTTTTTATAAAAATTATAAACTAATTGTAATTGAAAATCTGGAAGAGTAATTAAAATTGTAATTGACTTTGATCATGTAATTACTCCACGTCTATCCACTATAGATCCTATATAAGCCTCCATCTTCTCTGTTGCTCCACCCATGGCTAGTGCTAGACCTCGTCCCACCCAGTCCCCCATAATGAAGGAACAAGGAACTCTCTTTGTCCCCCATAATGAAGGAACAAGGAACTCTGTTTGTCCCCCATAATGAAGGAACAAGGAACTCTCTTTGTCCCCCATAATGAAGGAACAAGGAACTCTGTTTGTCCCCCATAATGAAGGAACAAGGAACTCTCTTTGTCCCCCATAATGAAGGAACAAGGAACTCTGTTTGTCCCCCATAATGAAGGAACAAGGAACTCTCTTTGTCCCCCATAATGAAGGAACAAGGAACTCTCTTTGTCCCCCATAATGAAGGAACAAGGAACTCTGTTTGTCCCCCATAATGAAGGAACAAGGAACTCTGTTTGTCCCCCATAATGAAGGAACAAGGAACTCTCTTTGTCCCCCATAATGAAGGAACAAGGAACTCTGTCCGTTTTCTACATTCCATCTCAAATAGACGAGTAGGGTTGACACAACATCGCATTTCCCTCTTCACCCCCTTAAAAAAAAAAAGATAGAGAATTTAGGAGAATGTTTTTCCTCACAGATTTCTTGGTTCATCTCCCGCACCTTTCCTCCTCCCTGTTCTATCACACCTTCCTCCCTCACTTTTTTTCCTCCATTACTCCTTCCTCCCTCATACTTGACTTTGAAACTTTCTCTGCCACTCGTCTTCACGTTCTCTAGCAGCATCAGCATCGCCCAACACTTTCAGTTTAATCTTCTTGTTTCTGTTCCCTTTTGTTTTTATTCCCTCTTCTTTCCGTTCTCTTGTTTCTTTTCTCTCTTTATTCCGTTCCGTCTGGTTTCCGTTCCATCTTCATTGCTTTTCTTTTTGCCTTTCACTCTCCTTATTCTGCCCTCCGTTCTCTCTTGCTGTCTGCTCTTCTCTTCCCTCTTGTCCTCCCCGTTCTCATCTTCCTCCCAGCCTCCTTGTCTCTCCATCTCCTTACCGCTGAGCCACTTCCGGGTTACGTATTTAGGTCAAGAGACTTACGTGTGTGTGCTTTTGCGGGCGTATGTGCGGGCGTGTTTGCGGGCGTGTGTGCGGGCGTGTGTCTGGCTCTGTGTTCAGGGAGGCAGTTTCGCAGCGTCTCAACAGGCAGTTGTCTCACAGATATGACGGTGATGATGATGATGATGATGATAATGAGCAGTATAATGACCTCACTAATTATCACAATAATTAAAATAATATAATCCTATTAAATAAGAAATAAATATTTAATAAGAGATATTAGTCTTTTCCCCCTCACTTCTCTAGCTCCATGAAGGTGAATATTTTTCGTAGCTTCTCTAGTTCCATCAGAGCCAAACAACATGCGTGTTTATCCCCCCCCCAAAAAAAAAAAAAAAATAGATGCAGAGAAGACCACAAAAAAACATGCTGCAACAATAATGCTTAGAGTTGAATGGAAACAGTGACAGTCAACTAGAATAACTGACTGGGAAGCTGAAACTGTGATAGTGTGCAGTCCTCTCCCTGTCATTCAACCATATTCTGAGGTGGGTTGATTCTCCTCTGAGGCTCTTGCGTCTTCCAGCCACTATAATGTTTGCTTCGATAAGGGTCATTCTGTTGTCTGCACGAGAGCGAAAGACACATTAAACATTCTACTATGAGTGCAGTAGCTACCTACCTACTCAAGCCTTCTAGCTTAGGCTGACATATTTCATTACCTCATGTATGAAATTCATCCTGTATGGTGGAGTATGACAAATACAGCATGCCTTTGTTCCCATCATGTAACTTGTGTAAAATAAGGTATCTACACATTAAATAAAAAGAGCGCAAAATGGAGATAAGAGTTTTGTACACATAGGTCATTCATGTAGCAGTGACCACCTTGGAACGAGTGGGCATAGGTGGTTAAGTGTTAATGGTAATAACTTCCAAGTGTAGTTGAGTGAAATGTAAATACTTGTGTCAGGTGTTGTATAAATATCTGAACGTTGTGTACACTTAAGCATGAATTGCTACAAATATACTTTATTACTTTTAGTATAAATGATCTGTCAAATTTTAAGATTTCTTGTAATTAATCGGTGTAGGGTAAGGTCATCATTCGAGTAGTGCCACTGGCGATACGCCAGTGTAAAGTTAAAATAATTATGAATACCTAAATTTTAGTAGTGTGTTTGAAGAGTGTTGTAATTTTTTTTCAAACAGAATCAATGAGGAACATTTGTCATAATTTTTAATTTAAGAAGCTTTCTACTGACCCTGCCAGGTTTGTATACACTGATAATTATGCAGAGCACAGGTTGATGGGAATGATTGAATGATTTATTTTTGGAAGACAAAGTCCCGAAAGTTTATCACCACATCATCGCTGAAGGTAAGTGTTCATCTTAACTCATGTGGATCCGTCCTTAAGATGAGTCAAGAAGCGGGTATGACACACCCTCTGTTGCTTAGTGCTTGGAGGACAGACTTCTGAGTAGCGTATGAAGGAGGACCTGGAAGACAACATGGAGGCGTGGAGTGAGAATCATAAAGATGCTGCGTTCCCTCACGTCTTTCTCTCCTGGGCTGTTCTGCTGTGTGTGCACCTGGCCTGTCAGCCCCCACTCGGCCCACATGCTCTACTTTCTAAGTTTCTTATTTTTATTATTATTTGTGTTCATGGTTTTTTCCCCTGCTTCATGGCCTGTGTCTACTGAACAGCTTTTACGGCACACTCATTGTTCTTTTTCTATTGTCTTGCCCTTTATTGTCTGTTGTAATTGCCAGTCTCGGACATGCACTGTCCCAAGACCTGCTTGATGGCTGCTTCTCTCACACATAATCTTATTTTCCAGCTTACTTTTATCTGCATGTAATCTTTTACACAGACTTCCGTGAGAACGCATTTGACACATAGAATGTTGATCGAAGTGTTTTTATAAGGTGTGAGCATGCAGGGTTGTTGCTTTGATGGTCAAAGTCTTGTACAGTGTCAAATTTTCGTAACAAAACATTAGATAGTTACCGGGTGGACTATACTAAATTGTTTTGACTTGATTTAATAATTTTAGATTTTAAATTAAAAAAAAAACGAATTTAAAGATAAACTAATCACAGTATATCAGTTAAGATAGAAGGATCTTGACAACCCTGTCATGCATATACATGTGATAAAGGAACTTTGAACGGCAGGTCTACGTGCATGGCTACTCACTGTGGCATTCTCAAACCACGTTTGGGAAGTGCGTTTTTCATTTCCGTCAAGTTTGTGAAAAATACGAAGTGATAATTGTAAACTTTAATTGAAGTTTGTTCCCTCACAGAAGTGACGTATTTTTCGCACTGAACCAATGAGAATAAAATATAACCGCAAGTGTTAAGTTGGGAAATAAGATGTTCAAATGAAGTACTGACCTTTGATCAGGTGTTACCTTATTACTACAGTTGTTTACAACTTGGCTGACCAATTATCACTTTGCTATTTTCTGTATTTACAAGAATTAGATTTACCTTCCTCAGTCTCTATCATCTAAAGATTTTTTTTTATCTTTGCATGTGTACTGTCAGCATTGCCGTGATGATAAACTGAGATGTGGGACCTTGAGATGTTGTATGTATCATGTGTAATGTGCTAACTCCATTATTGAAGTTAATATCACTTTTAACTATCTTCAGTAAAATGGCTACAAGTTCTTACATGAAATATCTATATTAAAGTTAAGCACAAAGATTTTATGTCAAGAGTTGCCTGGGTTAACCCAGCTCGTACTGTAGGTCAAGCCAAAGCTTTATATTTGTAGTCTTATAACTACTAGTCACAAGTCTGTGAGGTGAACTATCTCACTGTGAACTTTGTTGCCAGTTCATGGATACTTTCTTGCTAATTAATCATGTTACATGTTTTATAATTTAATACTGTAATGTAACTACAGTTTGATAAAGTGGAATATAGAGTATTTAACTTTGAGACTAGCACTAGATCATATTTAGTGAGCATATTATACATAAACTAATTCTGTAAGGTACAGTATTAGTCATTTGGATTTTTTTTCAAGTGATTTGTGACAGTATAATTTAGAGAGATCTCACGACTCCCTGTATCTCGGAAATTTATCACTCGAATGTGCTAAATATGGTCTAAAAACTCTATGGGATAGAAGGCACACTCTTTTATCCCAGATTTTGTCAGCCCCTGACGCAGTGTCAGGCACTGGCAAAACAGTGGATAGACATGTGTGTTGACTTCTAGTATACAGAGTTACAGTTTTAACCATCTTGAATGCACTCTCATGAACAAATTCGTGAAGATATAGTCAACACTAAAACCTTTCACTTTAAAATTTGTGTACATATCCTTATTTTCCTGTTTGAATTTTCTGTGATCAGACTTACATATCAGTACATGGAGATCTTGTACACACACACGAACGACCAACGCAGGTGGTGGTGGCTGTATGATGTGATGGCATGCAAATATCCCGTTCATAATGTAAAGCAACACCAATGAATTGCTCTACCCTCTGACTATCAACAACTCCATATCCATTAATATAATCCCCATACCAGCAGGCTGCCCATGACGGCCTATTACAAGCATTACAAGTTATCCGGGACACATTCAGTATATATCATGAGGGGCGTTTCAAGTTTTAGGTCTTAGTGTACTGGGTTTTTTTTCTTAATGGAAATCAGTCAGGATTTCTTCCTTTGCTGATGTCTTGGTGCATTGAGGATCCTTGTACAACACTTGAGTTGACTCTTTGGTGTTGAGAGAAAAATATTGTTACAAGCTGACTTGAACAAAAATTGGACAGAATCTTAAACAGTGAGCACAAAAGTCAAAGGAGCGCAGTGGTGGGAATTAAATTATAATGCTTAAATTTAATGTTTTTCAGATTTTAATGTTAAATCGACTTAAGATTTTTATGTAGTAAATTTGATATTAAACAGTATTTACCTGTGACATCAGTTCGTGTAACAGGACTTCTCACCACAGTGGCGGGTTAACATTTGGTGAAATAAATGCATAGTCACATTTTGGTTTTGCAGCGTTGTGGGTTGTAAGTATTTATATAAATTTTAAACTTTTGACGTTACTATAGTATAAAAATATTGAATCGTGTATTAAATGTGTTAAATTTGCACCAAACCTCTGGCACTCCACTGTCTATGTGGTCAGTTGCTGCTACCAGTTCATGCACTACGCTGTGTGTGTGTAGTGGCAATTAAATGTTTTGATAACTCCTCTCGATCCAGTGGTTGTATCAAGGATGTCGTATTTGGTGACAAAAAGACGATCATGATACCTGGCTCCATATCCTCCAAGCGTTAAGGATGACTGGCAATTATCGAGGTCGAGGAGAACCCTAAATACAATTTTTTTTCAGGGACAGGAACATCCTCACTTCAGGAATAGTCATATTTATACTGCTCAATGAAAGTCTCAGGAAGCCTAGTGAAAGAGTGGATTTGATAGTTAAAAATATGAGAGGAGAGTTAGAGGTATCAGGAAGATGGAGGAAGTATTTTGAGGAATTGTTAAATGTCGATGAAGATAGGGAAGCTGTGATATCGTGTATAGGGCAAGGAGGAATAACATCTTGTAGGAGTGAGGAAGAGCCAGTTGTGAGTGGGGGGGGGGTTAAGTTCGTGAGGCAGTGGGTAGAATGAAAGGGGGTAACGTAGCAGGGATTGATGGGATAAAGATAGAAATGTTAAAAGCATGTGGATATAGTTTTGGAGTGGTTGGTGCCAGTGGCGTAACGGGTGTCGGGCCGCCCAGGGTGACACCATTTAGGGGGTGACACCATAGAGCCTCTAAAGAAGGCGACACTAATGCCCAAAACAGTGCTGCACCAATGATTTTGATGATGTGATAGATGATTTTGCATTGTTGAAGATGAATAAATGTAGGATCTGTTGCCTGTACTTAAAGTGGTATTTGAGTTTGTTTCTGCAATATTACTACGATTATTTATTTTATCATTAATAAAGTTGAGAAGTATTCTCCTGTTCAGTTTATGGCCCTTAAACGTTCTCAATGCTAAACATTAGTTACTGGTCATGCAGTAGTGACGTCATTGGTCATGCAGTAGTGACGTCACTGGTCATGCAGTAGTGACGTAACTGGAGTTTACTCCCCCCCATCCCCCACCCATCCTCCCCAACCCCCACCCATCCCCCTGCCCTTGGATTTCATGTGGGTGACACCAAAGATGCCGCCCCTGGTGACACCAAAGATGCCGCCCCTGGTGACACCAAAGATGCCGCCCTGGGTGACACCAACCCTAGCGACGCCACTGGTTGGTGCTTTTATTTAATAAATGAATGGAAGAGGGTAAAGTACCTAGGGATTGGCAGAGAGCATGCATAGTTCCTTTGTATAAAGGCAAAGGGGACAAAAGTGTAAAAATTATAGGGAATAAGTCTGTTGAGTATACCTGGTCAAATGTATGGTAGAGTTATTATTGAAAGAATTAAGAGTAAGAAGGAATGTAGGTTAGCAGATGAACAAGGAGGCTTTAGGAAGGGTAGGGGGTGTGTAGACCAAGTGTTTACAGTGAAACATGTAGGTGAACAGTATTTGGATAAGGGTAAAGAGGTTTTTGTGGTATTTATGGATTTGGAAAAGGTGCATGACAGGGTGGATAGGGAAGCAATGTGGCATATGTTGCAAATGTGTGGAATAGGAAGTAGGTTACTGAAAGCAGTGAAGAGTTTTTACGAGGATAGTGAGGTTCAAGTTAGAGTATGTAGGAGAGAGTGAGATTATTTCCCAGTAAAAGTAGGCCTTAGACAAGGATGTGTGCGGTCACCGTGGCTGTTCAATATATTTATAGATAGGGTTGTACGATAAGTGAATGCTCGGGTGTTGGCAAGAGGTGTGAGGCTAAAAGATAAAGAATCTTAACACAAAGTGGGAGTTGTCACAGTTGCTCTTTGCTGATGACACTGTGCTTTTGGGAGATTCTGAAGAGAAGTTGCAGAGGTTGGTGGATGAGTTTGGTAGGGTATGTAAAAGAAAATTAAAAGTGAATATAGGAAAGAATAAGGTGATGAGGATAAAAAAAATTAGGTGACAAAAGATTGGAAATCAGATTGGAGAGAGAGAGTATAGAGGAGGTGAATGTATTCAGATATTTAGGAGTGGACATGTCAGCAGATGGGTCTATGAAAGATGAGGTGAATCATAGAATTGATGAGGGGAAAAAGGTGAGTGGGGCACTTAGAAGTCTATGGAGACAAAGAACTTTGTCCAGGGAAGCAAAGAGGGGAATGTATGAGAGTATAGTTATACCAACGCGCTTATATGGGTGTGAAACATGGGTGGTGAATGTTGCAACAAGGAGAAGGCTGGAGGCAGTGGAGATATCATGTCTGAGGGCAATGTGTGGTGTGAATATAATGCAGAGGATTTGTAGTTTGGAAATTAGGAGGAGGTGCGGGATTACTAAAACTAATATCCAGAGGGCTAAGGAAGGATTGTTGAGGTGGTTTGGACATGTAGATAGGATGGAACAAAGTAGAATGACTTCGAGAGTGTATAAATCTGTAGTGGAGGGAAGCGGGGTAGGGGTCAGCCTAGGAAAAGTTGGAGGGAAGGGGTAAAGGAGGTTTTGTGTGCGAGGGGTTTTGACTTCCAGCAAGCATGCGTGAGCGTGTTAGATAGGAGCGAATGAAGACAAATGATTTTTAGGACTTGACGTGCTGTTGGAGTGTGAGCAAGGTAACATTTATGAAGGGAGTCAGGGAAACTAGCAGGCTGGTCTTGATTCCTGGAGATGGGAAATAGAGTGCCGGCACTCTGAAGAAGGGGTGTTAATGTTGCAGTTTTATAACTGTAGTGTAAGCATGCCTCTGGCAAGAGTGTGATGGAGTGAATGATACCTGGAGTAAATTCCAGGGGTCAACGCCCCTGTGGCCCGGTCTGTGACCAGGCCTCATGTTGGACCAGAGCCTGATCAACCAGGCTGTTACTGCTGGCCGCACACAGTCCAACGTACGAACCACAGCCTGGCTGGTCAGGTACCGACTTTAGGTGCCTGTCCAGTGCCTGCTTGAAGACAGCCAGGGGTTTGTTGGTAATCCCCCTGATGTATGCTGGGAGGCAGTTGAACAATCTTGGGCCCCATCCTATATATATATAGGATGGGGTCCACCTCTGGTATACACTGTGGGACCCATAGCCTCGGAGAAGTGGATAAAAAGGCTTCAAGGAAGAATATTTAGATTTCTTTGTGAAGCCATTTGAATATTCCACTTCCCCTACCACCCCATCTTTTGGATGTCTATAAACTTTATTTCAAGACAAAATACATTGACAAAATACATTATGTATGTATAATTATATATATATATATATATATATATATATATATATATATATATATATATATATACGTATTACAAACACAGGTAAAGAATAGCCTGTGAAACCTGGTCGTAATGGGAATTGGAGCAAACAAAACTCAGCAGAAGACTTTAATGTATATTTTGCCTTCACCCACTATATACAGATATGTACACTATGTACAATATGTACAGATAGAATAATAAGTGTACACCACGGTGACAGACGGCAAAGCAGAAGCCAGAGAGAGTGCACCGTACTCAACCAGCAGGCAGGCAAGTCTGCCAATGTTTACCTCAAGTGAACCACGTTGCTTCAGCTTTGGCAGGCTTGCTTGTGATTGGTCAATGAACCAAAGTACTGGTTTAATGATGGGTACCCTAAAGATCGTTAAACCCTTAGCACCAGTTCGCTGGTTGGGAGGCAGTCTATATGGGAGTATGACATACGCCGAATAAATTGAAACATATTCTTTGCATGCCACACCCCCACCTCAAAAGGGCTTTAATAGCCAGGACTAGGCCTACACCTCCATGACACCATGACACTGAACAATAATGGAACCGCCTTTCCTCTCAAACATCCAACTCATTAGATAGGGCTCAACTTTTCTTGAGACTCAAAGTCAAACTCTATCCTAGAGCGAGATAGCAGACAGTATACCTGGAGAGAGTTCCAGGGGTCAAGGCCCCTGCGGCCCGGTCAGTGACCAGGCCTCATTAGGGCTAACGTTGGTTCAAGACACCTGTGGACTGCAGCAGAACGTCCCCTCGCTAAAAAAAAAAAACACCAGCATCATTAAAAAAACATTTCATAAAGGGAGGGAAAAAAGAACTAAGCTACCCATATGGTCCCTAACACATCCTAACTTAAATTAAACACAGGCTAGGGAATGGTTCGAATCCTCGGCTAGTCGCAGTGTTGTTGATTCAATGTCGGCAATATGGACGAGTTTAATATTGTAAGTTTGTAGGCCAAGACTCCATCTCATCAGACGTATGTTATGGTTTTTCATGGTGTTGAGGTAGACCAGAGGATTGTGATCACTGTAAACTGTGACCACTTGGGACGACTGCCCTACGTAGACCTCGAAATGTTCCAATGCAAGTATCAGAGCTAGGGCTTCTTTCTCAGTTGTGGTGTAAGCCCTTTGGTGAGGTTGATGCTTGGCAGAGAAGTATGTGACAGGCTGCAACCAGTCTTCCCCAGATTTTTGTAGGAGTTCTGCCCCTACCCCTGACTCACATGGATCAACCTGTAATACAAAAGGTTTTGAAATTGGGAGACAGGAGAATGGGTGCATTACAAAGTACCCGTTTGTCTTTCTTAAATAATTCTTGACACTCTGGGGTCCATTGAATTTTTTTTCTGACTGGTAAGTGAGGTTAGCGGGGTTACAACATCTGCAAAAGTCTTACAAAATTGCCTGTAGAAACCTACCATCCCTAAGAAACCCTGGAGGGATTTTCTATCACGAGGTACTGGGTAATTATTAATTGCAAGAATTTTAGCAAATTTAGGGGCTGCTTTACCACTACCTACTTCATGGCCCAAAAAAAGTAATAGTAGACTGGCCAAAGGATGACTTACACAAATTGACAGTTAACTGGAAACTCTTAAACTTCAAAGAGAGCTTTAAATCTGGAAACATGTTGGTTCCAAGTCTCGGAAACTACTATTATATCGTCCAGATAAGCTGCTGTGCCTTCAAGTCCTTTAATAGCTTGATGGATCAGCTTCTGCAATCTTGCCGGTCAGTTCCACATTCTGAATGGGGTCACTGTATATTGATAGTGACCTGGAATTATGAAGGCAGAAATTTCCTTTGCCTTATCTGTCAAAGGTACCTGATAGTAACCTATAAGGAGGTCTAGTTTGGAAACTAAAGTAGCCTTACCCCACAAAGTCCACTATGTCATCCAAACGTGGCAGAGGGTAAACATCTGGATTAGTGACCTCATTCACCTTATGGTAGGTAGTCTGTACACATTCGAAAACCAACATCAGACTTCTTAACAAGGATACATGGTGAAGCCCACGGACTGGATGATTCCTCCACTAATCCATGTTCTAACAGAAATGCTACCTTGAAGTAGCCTCTGTTTTTCAGGATTAGCTCTATAGGGGGCGAGTTTAATAGGCATAGTGTTTCCAACATCTACATCATGATATCCCAGGGTACATTTTTTCAGGACGTCCGAAAATATGTCAGGATAAGTTTGTAAGAGGGCAGTTAGACTTATTATTTGATTTTTAGACAGCCCCAACATTAAAGGGCTAGGGTCCTTGAGGAGGACAGAATTAGGAAGCTTAACTTGAATTTGTGGAATGGTGTGCAAGGAATCAGGGTCGTCTACAGAGGCAGAGGACAGAGTCATTACTGGGACTTTATGTGGGCTATTAAATATTTTTATTTGATTTATATGGTAAATTTTACTTTTCGTGGGTTTATCAAGGGGAGCTACCACATAATTTACATCAAAGATTTTACTTGTGATTTGCATGGGTCCCATAAATCTAGCTTTTAAGGTGTGGCCAGGTACAGTTTCCTGCACCAGCACCTTGTCTCCTGGATTGAAGGAGCGAAACTTTGCGTTTCTGTCATACGTCTGTTTCATAGTGTTTTGAGCAGATTTTAAATTAGCCTTAGCTAACTGATGGACCACTTGCAACCTTGAAGAAGGGTTGTAGAGTGCTATGCAGGCATCTTCTCCCATCCATCCTTCCTTGAGCACTCAGAGGACCTCGTACATTGTGCCTGAAGATTAGCTCAAATGAACTGTACCCTGTTGATTCCTGCACAGTTTCTCTCATTGTGAACAGCAACAGAGGAAGTGATTCATCCCAGTCTGTAGGAAAATGCTTGAAAAAGGTTCTTACCATGGTTTTTAATGTCTGATGAAATCTTTCCAAGGTACCTTGCCTTGGGACTGAGGATGATAGGCAGTGGATAATTTATGAATTATACCTAGCCTAGTTAAAGCTTCCCTAAAAGCTTTGGCCGTAAAGTTAGTACCCTGGTCACTCTGGAAAGACTTATGAATGCCAAAGTAAGATATAAATTTAGTTATGGCTTTAAGAATGGCTTTAGTGTTTATACTTTGTATTGGGACTGCTTCCGGATACCTAATAGCTTTGTCCATGATAGTAAATAAGTACTGGTTTCCTAACTTGGATTTTGGTAATGGTCCCACACAGTGATTAGCTCTGCAAACGGTTCTCCCTCTTTAGGTATGGGACGAAGTGGCGCAGGTTTAATGGGGTGTCCAGGTTTACCTACTTGTTGACATTCCCTATAAGAGCAGATGTGATGCTTCACATCTTGCCTTATTTTTGACCAGAAAAACTCTTTCAATATTCTATACAGAGTTTTTGTAATTCCTAAATGACCTCCTAAAGAGGAATTGTGGGCTATGTTTAAAATTTGTGATCTAAATTTCTTAGGAACTACCAGTCTGATTTTGAGCTACCCCCTACCTCCTTACCAGTCTCTGTGCAGAGCAGTAGGTTGTGTTTAATTTTATATTTGACTGGGTGATCTGAGTGGGATTCACCCATGGCTGCCTGAAAAGTGAAGTTTAAGGAAGGATCTCTTCGCTGTTCTTTCTGAAAGGACAGTCCCTCGGGGATAGAAACAGAGATATCTGGCAATCCTGCAACTCTGGAGTAGGAAGCTTGGTCTGGGACTTTTCATTAAAGTTACGAGGCTCTGGCCAGTTTTCCTTGTAAAACAAATTGTCTAGTCCTAGATCTGAGTCATCCTAGGATGGGTCAGCATTCTCAACAGACATCCCTTGGGATTTTGCACGAGTTATGGACAACATTGGAGAAGAATTAAGTCACTATAGGTTCTGGACATTTTGTTGAATTAAGAATGTTATTACCCAGCAATAACATGGCATCTTTCATAAGGAATCCCTCAGAAACACCTACAGTCAAATATCCTGTATAATATTTACTCTGCACATGTATCTTATGTAAGGGACAGAAAACACAGCTCCTCCAAATGCTTCTGAGAGAATGGATGAATGCATTGATGTCTTTTCAAAGAGGGAGAGAACTCCCTCTCTTATAAGTGACCAATAAGTCCCGGTATCCCTAAAAGTTGTTACTTCAATTTTTTTTCATTCTCCTGAAGGGAGATGTGACATGTACTGTAGTATGGGGCCATACCACATTGCTTCTTTCTGGTTCATCTCAAAAGGGAGGATGTTGATTTTTCCTACAGGTTGGGGCTTAACTGGGCAATTGGACTTGACATGGCCCGGTTTATAACAACAGTAACAGGTTATCTCATACTTTAACTTGGCTCCTTGTTGATTTTGTGGCTGGCGCCACTCGGGGTACTGGCGTCATTGTTCACCATAAGTTTGATGTCGTCGCTCACCAGGTTGACTGCGAGTTTGATGTTGCTCATCAGACGACTTGGTTGGCATCGTTCACTTTCATTCTGCCACTTCATCCTGCAGTCAGGGACAGGTCCGTGATGATCACTATTCATGCCAGGCTGTTGGGAAGAAAGATTAGTACACTTACACAATGAGCAGTTAGCCTCAAAAGTGTCAGCCAGGATGGCTGCTTCCAATGCAGTGGTCAATGTATGATCTTCAAGAAAGACTCTAACCTCTGGTCCAACAGATTCCAGCAGGTTATCCACCAAAAGTAAAACTCCCAAACAATGACCCTGGCAAGGTGTTTTTTCGACTCTTCTGATTGTGAAGCAGTAGTCACACCTTGAAGAGCCACTTGGATGACAAATCCACTTTGAAACATTCTTGATACAAAATGTCGAATCATCACAAAACATGATGTTCCTCCTATCATCCATGGTCTGTTATGTTATTTTCCCTTTACTTTGATGTTATGGTTCTCACTACATGGTCTAGTATGGGGCAGTAGTAACAGTAAGGTCTTATAGTCTAGGGTAGTACTTACATTCATGATTCTCTGCTGTATCTGAAAACCTTCACCAATCCTCTCACTGGGTTATTTAAACCACCATTATAAAAAATAGAATTATATTCAGAGATATTTATATATACTAGTATACAATATTCAGATCTTATTCATAACATGACCCATAGCAGTCGCATGGTCCACCTGCCACAATTAACACTCTTTTCCTCAACATTTCTTTAACCCCCAGTGTCTTGACACACTGTAATCATAGAGTATGATGGTTGCATAACTTTAAAATATAACCCTTACCTTTGGCACACATATTCTGCCCAGAAAGATAAGAAAAGACCAGTGCATCCTACCAGCTTGAAGACATTCAGGAGAGTGAGACAGAGGGAGGGGCTTAGCTAGGCTCCTCCCACTCAAACAAACAAAAGAATTTCAACAAGCACAACAAACAAAAGAATGTCAACAAGCACAATTCCCTAGCTACCACAATAATTGTTTTTCTCATACCCCTTATACTTTTACAAAAGAAATACAACTTTATAACTACTTATTTAAATGTGTGTGTATATTATAACCCATTATATTGAGAAAATCAGGTTGATTCAGCTTCTTTATAAGTCTTAAGGGTGGCCTGACCTCAAGACCTCATTAAGCAAAATTGTGATCAATTCAATATAATTAGGTATTCCTGAGTAATTGCTACTTAAATACATCAATACATGTTGGGTCCTATAGCCCCATAACAGTCTAATCCTTGTACTGTTCACAAAGAGCAAAGCAAGCTTTGCTCATACAATTGGTGATAAGGGATTTTATGGCAGCCCTCTGATATGACATCCTCAGATCCTTTTGGAGGTGAGGTTGGGGAATTAGCACACCTACTTTTCCCAGAATGTCAGGATTCTTGTTCTTTAGAGCCTGAGCAGTAATTGTAGGCTTTAACGTATCTTCCTTCTTCAGAATTACATCAGTTCTTTGGGCGGCCTTCCTGGTTGCTTGTAGACTTTGATGGTTCTAGACAGACTGTGATGTGCATCCCAGCAGTATCCTTCACAGGGGCTCCCTATTCCTTGAGAGTGATAACTTGAATCTTCTCCTCAAATAAAGCATCTACCGACCCAGTGTGATCCACAGCAACAGCTGTAGGTGGCGGCAAAGTAAACAATCGAGCAGTACAAAAGGGACGAATGGCGAGCATGACAGCACCTCCTTTTAACATGGACTTTAGGCTACTGAGCACTTTGCAATTCTGTCTTGTTAACCCAACTCTGGGGGATGCCAGACATAAGAATATCTAATTCATTTCCTTTATATGGTTGAAAATTCAGCAATTTTTTTTTTTTTGTACAGTGGAACCCCGGATTAAGGCTGTAATCCATTCCAGAAGGTCGGTCTAAATCCGAAAAGGCTGAAAACCGAAGTAATATTTCCCATAAGAATTAATGTGAATACAATTAATCCATTCCAGACACCCAAAAAATGTTAACAAAAAATGCATTTTTTAAAGATTAACTATAGTTTTACATACACAAAACAATGAGAACTAAATAAAATGACTAATGAAATAGATAAATGAACATTTAACATCACATTTACCTTTATTGAAGACTCTTGTTGGCGTATGGAAGACAGGGAGGAGGAGAGAGAGAGAGGACTGATTATTGTTTGGAAGGGGAACCCCCCTCCGTAAGTACTTCAGGTATCAAGACCCTATCCGGGGTTACTTCCCTTCTTTGTCTTTTACTGGCACTAGGACCAGCTTGAGAGTCACTGCACTCCTGTCGCACAAAAACACTGTTCAGAGAAATCTGTTTCTGGCATCTCTTTAAGATTTGCCTGAAGTGGGACAAGGTTTTGTCACTGAACATATTGCAGATATGGCTTGTTTCAGCTTGGTCAGGGTGATATTTCTCCACAAAACTTTGCACCTCCCTCCACTTTGCACAAATGTCCTTAATCGCTAAAGAAGGCACCTTCCCTCTCTCTTCCTCCTCCTCTGAACCAATTTCCTCAACTGTTGTCTGTGGCTGTTGCAGATGAAGGTCTTGCAGCTCTTCAATGGTTATCTCTTCCCTGTGGTCCTCCACCAACTCTTCCACATCCTCGCCACTCACCTCCAACCCCATGGACTTCCCCAAAGACAATAGATTCCACAACAGGCAGAGGGTCTACAGGGTCAGGGTCAGACTCAAACCCTTCAAAATCCTTGTCGAGGACACATTCTATATATATATACGTATAGTATACTATAGTATATATATATATATATATATATATATATATATATATATATATATATATATACATACATATATATGTATCTATATATATATATATGTATA
>WNWK01017405.1:0-42535 GCA_009830355.1 Cherax destructor | reverse complement strand
TTAGTGTTTGATGCCAACCATTTAGAACTCACCATAATCTTTCTAATTTTCCTCAATTTTTAAAATTAACTCACGGCAGTTTTAAAATATTTCATAAGTCTGTAAGAAACTTTTTGTCGAAAATTTATTATATATTAGAATTTGAGGCATTAATATACATTTTACAATCTTGTGAAAGTGTAGTGGCGGTGAGTGTGCCAGAACAACAAATAGAACTAACTATAACTAACTGTAACTTAACTATAAGTACAACTTAACTATAACTACAACTTAACTATAACTACAACATAACTATAACTACAACATAACTATAACTACAACTTAACTATAACTACAACTTAACTATAACTACAACTTAACTATAACTTAACTATAACTATAACTTAACTATAACTTGAAATTCAACACCCACATTCGACACATAAAACAAGTATCCAAATAAGTTGTCATCCAGGTGGCCCAGTGGTCTCAGGTGGCCCGGTGGTCGGGTGGCTAGAGCATTCGCTTCAACACGGGGGGCCCGGGTTCGATTCCCGGGGGGTAGAAACATTTCGACGTGTTTCCTTACACCTGTTGCCATGTTCACCTAGCAGCAAATAGGTACCTGGGTTGTTAGTCGACTGGTGTGGGTCGCATCCTGGGGGACAAGATTAAGGACCCCAATGGAAATAAGACAGACAGTCCTCGATGACGCACTGACTTTCTTTGGGTTATCCTGGGTGGCTAACCTTCCGTGGTTAAAAATCCGAAGAAATCTTATCTTTATCTTATCTCTGTGATACGTTTTTATATACCTCTGACCTTTTTGGGGTTATCCTAGGTAATTTACACATGTACTATGTATGATAATTTATGTAACTGTAATTATGTGTATCTGTGCCTGAATAAACTTACTAACAGCACTATTTACATTATACTACTCTCTAATCCCCTCCTACCTCACCTATGTGTTTGTGCCTGGGTTTGTTAATTGCTCATTACTCTGTAATTTGTTCATGATTGTAACCATGTATGGACGTGTTTATGATTCATTCCCTTTTGTAACTGTCACGATTGTGACCAGCTCTACCTGGAGCTCATTACCTTGAAACTTGGTCATAATTGTGACCATATCTAGTTCATTACCTTGTAACTTGTTCAGCTATCAAAACTTTAGAGTCCAGCCCCCGACCAATTATGTACCTCTGTAATCTTTTGACTACCGCCCACTGGATGGGTATGGGGTATAATAAAGATATTAAACTAACTAAGGATCCACTACATAAGTTATTACAAGGATCACAATGGAAATAAGTCACTTTGACTTTTTGGGGTTATCCAGGTAATCTACACATATGCTGCTATGTATGACCATTTATGTGTATCTGTACCTGAATTAACTTACAACAATCACCTTAAAACAATAATAATACAAAAAAAAGTGGCTGTACGAATGATCACTTCATCTAGTGTCAAGCAGCACTCCCCCCCACTTAGTCTGATTTTTTGGGGGTTGTCTTAAAATTTACACTATGCATGATAAGGGGCCTTATGAGTACCTATTTACTCGTACTACTGTGCATACAAATACAGGATAATTATAATATGAATTCGGGGCTCTGAAACTCTGTTTTTTGATGGTTGCAAAAAAACTTATGGGGCAAAATACTAGACAGAAATCTCTCACCTATGTGTACTCACCTATATGTGGTTGCAGGGGGTGATTCACAGCTCCTGACACCGTCTCTTCACTGGTCGCTATTTAAGTCCATTTTCCCGGCCCAAGAGCCGGGAGAGAGTATGGATTCCCCCCTTTTTTGGCCTGAAAGTTCCAGCCAACCCCCTTCAAATTCAAATTCATTTTTTTTTTTTTGAAGTTTACAATTTTCGTTGACATATTGTAAGAAGTATATTTACATAGGTAGTTTACAGGGGGGGTTTACAATGATTTGAGTGAAAAAGAGACCCACTATCATGCCTTCCTTTGGGCAGTCTAAACTTAATACTTTTGATTACTTAACATTAGACGTACAAAACATAGTTTGATCAGGTTGCATTTAATTATACAATAGGTTATACATCTATTAAATATATGCTATTCAAATTTGCATTAGGTTAAAATATAAGAATTTATTGTATTTTTTGAGAATTTACTTTTGGGGTTCTAAGGCTAGGAGAGTAACACAATGAGCAATCATTTTTTGGGAGGCGGTGGAAAGTGATTTGGTAGTTTTTAGGTAAAGTTAAATACTGAGTATTTATTTTTGAGTGAGTAGGGGGTTTTTTAAGGTCTTGAATTGATGTACAGACAGGGTTCCTTTGGTATTCCCCTGGAAAATAAATTTCCCAAAATTTTTTGGGCTCTGTAAAGGGAGGTCTGGGCCCACCTGATCTAATTTGGGAATTTCATTTTCCCCTGTTTCTCTTTCCAGAGTAAACTTTGTTTCCCTTTCATTCTCGCTCAAATTTTGGGACAATATTTTTTCCCCGACTCCCAGGTGGTGGGACTTTATAAATGTGTTACCCGGGCCCCGGGAAACAACCCCAGTGACAAAAACAACAACACTGGGAGTTTCAACACTTGTTATAACATTAAAAATTTTTTTCCATATTACCATTGGTAAGTAGAAAAATGAACATTGTCTGCATAACTTCTAACTTGTTTAAATGAATAATTGTGACGTCCAGAGGTAATTGGGGGTGGAGGGGAATTTTTTGGTTCAGTAATTCTTAGCTTATCCACAAGTTTAATTTTTTGGTTTTTTTTTCCCCGAGAATGGGAACACTACAGTATGCCTACTGGCCCATGCTAAGCAGGTCCCCCTGCATTCATGTGGCCATCGAACCTATTTAAACAAATGAAATTATGTAAAAATTAGCCAAAGATAAGGGTGATACAATCAGAGCCAACAGACCCCTTCACGACCTTCAACAGGACCCGTCAAGTTGGCTGTACGGGATTACCATAAAAAATGGATACAATCCCTGGGCCTTTCCCAATTTACAATCGACAACCCACTACTTGAGATATCCCACCTCCCACTACGGAAATTCAACGCATGGTGAAACGGAACCTAACCCAAGTAAACCCCTCACCAACACATCACTGAAGTTCGTTCCTGTTGCCTGACCTTCCTCCCCTGCCTGCCACCGCCCACATCCCCCTTTTATAGGTGTCAATCCATGGGATTCCCTCGCCATCAAGACCTGCAAAGAAAAAGTCCCACTTGCCCCAGGGTTGGGCCCCCATCTTTCCTACCCTTCCTCCCCCCACCATCCCATCCTTTTCCAGAATTTCCACCCTTTCCCCTTTTCCTTCTTCCTTCCCCATCTCGCCGATTCTCTTGGCCATACATGTCGATGTCGGCTGCTAACGCCAAACTACTAATTGTTTCCATATAGTACATTAATAAATAAGAAAAAAAAAGTACTTGCTCAATATTTATATTCCTTCAAGGTGGAATGGGTTGCCTTGATGTTCGGGAGAAATCTTGAAAATTTTCTTCCTCTGATCAAACCTGATTCCCTTTCTTTGCCCCAAGGTTCTGTCAACCCTATGATTTAAAATTCCACATTTCCCTTTGTAAGCTTGGAATAGTTAAATAATGTTTATTAAGGGAAACTTTTTTTTTACGGGGTGATTTCATTAGTCGTAATACAGAATAAACTAAAACGGGTTAATACATAGTAGAGAGTGCAGGTGCCCGAAGCTGAAGGGAGGGGCGGGAGGCACCCGATTCGATATTTTGGGAAAAATATAAAATTTTTTTTTTTTTATTTACACATCACCGATTAAAACCCCAAGGCGGGGGTGGCCCAAAAAAAAACTTTCATCATCATTCACTCCATCACTGTCCCGGGGAGGGGGGTGCTTTACACTAAAAAGGAAAAACCTGCAACATTAACACCCCCTCCTTCAGAGTGCAGACACTGTACTTCCCATTCCAGGACTCAAGCCCGGGCCTCCCCGGGGGTTTCCTGAATCCCTTAAAAAATGTTACTTTGCTCACACTCCAACAGCACGTCAAGTTTTAAAAAACCATTTGTCTCCATTCACCCTATCAAATACGTCACACATGCTTGCTGGAAGTCCAACCCCCTCGCACAAAAAAACCTTTTCCCCCCCTCCCCCCCAAACCCTTTTCCTAGGCCGACTCCTACCCCCCCTTTCCCCCTCCACTACAGATTTAATACATTCTCTATTCTGTCTCGTTCCATTCTTCTACGTCCGAACCCCCTCAACAACCCCCCCCCTCAGCTCTCTGGATAATAGTTTTGGTAATCCCGCACCTCCTCCTAATTTCCAAACTCCGAATTCTCTGCTTTTTATATTCACACCAAAAATTGACCTCAGACATGACATCTCCATCCTTTCCACCCTTTCTCCTCATTGCAACATTCATCACCCATGCTTCACACCCATATAAGAGTGTTGGTATAACTATATTTCCCCTAAAATTCCCCCTTTATTTCCCATGGACAAATTTCTTTGTCTCCACAGACTCAAGTGCTCCACTCACCCTTTTCCCCTCATAAATTTTAAAATGATTAAATTCATCCTTCATAGACTCATCTGCTGACATGTCCTCTCCCAAATATCTGAATACATTCACCTCCTCCATACTCTCCCCCTCCAACGGGATATCCAATCTTTCGTCCCCCAATTTTTTTTGTTATCCTCATCACCTTACTTTTTCCTATATTCACTTTTAATTTTCTTCTTTTACACACCCAAAAATTCATCCCCCAACCTCGAACTTCTCTTCAGAATCTCCCAAAACACAGTATCATTAGCAAAAAGCAATTGGACAACTCCCACTTTGTATTTGTTTTTTTATTTTTAAACCCCCACACCTCTTGCCAAGACCCTGCATTCACTTCTCTTACAACCCCATCTATAAATATATTGAACAACCTTTTGGGACATCACAACCCTTTGTCTAAGGCCCACTTTTACTGGGAAAAGCCCCCCTCCCCCCCTTACACCCCTCTAACCGGGCCTCACTATCCTCATAAAAACTCTTCACTGCTTTCAGTAACCTACCTCCTTTTCCCAAACACCTGCAACATCTGCCACATTGCCCCCTATCCCCCCCATCAACGTTTTTTCCAAATCCATAAATGCCAAAAAAACCTCTTTCCCCTTTTATCCAAATACTGTTCACCTATATGTTTCACTGTAAACACTTAGTCTACACCCCCCTCCCTTTTCCTAAACCCCCTTGTTCATCTGCTATCCTGCTTTCTGTCTTACTCTTAATTCTTTCAATAATAACTCTACCATACACTTTACCAGGACACCCAACAGACTTTTTCCCCCAAAATTTTTTTGCACTCTCTTTGCCCCCTTTCCCTTTTTATACAAAGGAACAATACATGCTCTCTGCCAATCCCCTAGGTACCTTACCCTTTTTCCATACATTTATTAAATAATAGCACCAACCCCCTCCAAAACTATATCCCCACCTGCTTTTAACATTTCTATCTTTATTCCATCAATCTAGCTCCCCTTCCCCCCTTTCATTCTACCCCCCCCACCTCACGAATTTCCCCCACACTCACAACTGGTTTTTTTCCACACTCCTACAAGATGTTATTCCCCCTTTGCCCTATACACAAAAATCACAGCTTCCTGTCTTCATCAACATTTAACAACTACTCAAAATATTCCCTCCATCTTCCCAATACCTTTTAATTCCTCCATTTAAAAACCCTCCCCCCCATTTTTAACTGTAAAATCCATTTTTTCCCCCAAAGGCTTCCTCAACTTATTAATCTCACTCCATAAATTTTTTTCTTATTTTAAAACAAAATTTGTTAAAACATCTCACTTATTTCTCTCATTTGCTCTTTTTTTACATTGCTTCACCACTCTTTTTAACCTCTTTTTCCCCTCCATATACTTGCCCTCCTTGCATCATTTCTATTTTTGAAAAAACCTCTTTGCTAACTTTTTCTCCCTTACTACTCTTTTTTTACATCATCATTCCACCAATCGGGGTCCCTTATTTAATTACCAATGAAGAAGAAGTTATTTGTCTTATGGCATAAGTCATATAGCACTGGTATAAAAAAATAGTCTGACACAAAATCTGTAATAATCCCACCCTTTTAAACCCCCTTCATTCATTGAAAGGCCCTCGGGGGTTTACATGATAGGGGGCCTTAATTCACCCCTGAGACACTGGGGTTAAACCATAAACAACATTTGAAATATAAGCCCCTCATTGGAAATAAGAGGGACAGCCCCCGATGACACCCCGAATTCATTATCCTGAATTCATTATAATAATAATAATAATATCATTATTTCTACAAGTACATGTACAGGGCTGGTTGACATCAATGACATACTATTATATAGAAAGTCACTTGTTATGAGAGCATTTCAAGCAAATTAGGTTTTGTCCCAGGATGAAAACCCACACCAGGTATGAAAGATACCCATTTGACTGATGGGTGACTGTGCTGTATGCCCCTTTTGCAGGTTTAATTTTCTTTTTATTATAATAATACTGATGGGTGAAGAGGGAAAAAGGGTTAAGGAAACATCCCCAATGTTTCCACCCTTTCTGGGAATCAAACCGGGACACCCCAGTGTGTGAAGTGAGAGTTTTGTTACCAGGCCATGGGCCACCATGGTTTATTCTGGGTTCCCAACCCCAGGGTTAATAACCCAAACAAAATCTTATTCTGATTCATTTTATTTATTTCAAATCACTGTATGTAAAAAACACAGCAGGTCCCCAAATAACGTTTCATTATAATGATGGGGGAAAAAAAATGAATACAGTGAATACAAATTGTTGTAAAATATAAATTCAAAAAAGAAATGATAATCATAAAAAATGCACGACAATAAATGAAGCAGCACGAAAGCACTCAGCAACCCTTTGTCTTATTTGTTATTGTTTGTTTTTGAACTGTGTGGTGATAGGAGGCACAGTTTTCGCTTAAATTTATTTCTTTTTTTAAACCCTTGCAATGAGTCCCAAAGGGGGATACTGGCACCTCTGATGTCTGTGGCCAAAAAAAAAAAAGAGAAAAAGTGTGACATTAGAAATAAAAATAAGAAGTTTTAAAGAGGTTTAAAGGTGGACAGTGAGGTGTGGCTTCTTTATACACTTTTTTGTTTTTAGTCACACTTTCCAGGAACCTATTGATGATGTTTAGTGAGGACCTACAGTATACAGTAATCGAAAAGCTCATGGGATGTACAGCACAGTACACTAGCTAAAGATTAAAGATTTTATTTTTTTTGCAAAGGTTACAAGGGAGGAATTACAGTTTTGATTTGTTAAGTACAAAGAAAGCTATTTTTTCAGCCAAGCATTTCAGGAAAAACTAATCCTAGTACATAATAACTATTTAAGTCTAGACAAGATAAGAATCTTGAAGTTAATTAAAAAAAAACAATATTAAATTTAAACCCCTTTGAGGGCCCGCCGTAGATCTACGCATTCCCACAGGGTCCAAACCGAGATCTATCCCAAATGACCCTCAGCTCACTCAGATAAGCGGGATCGGAAAAGGGTGATATGAGAAATGCATTTTGGGTGGTAAGTGTGCCCCATATAAAGAAAATCCTAAAGCCCACAGTGCATAATGAAAAAAAAAAACGGGGACTTTTTTTTTTTATTAAAACAGCAACTTTGTGGTGTATTTTCATGGGGTTTTTTACGGTTGTATTCACGGTTTCTTGGTCTCTTTTTATAGAATGGAAGATATACAGTGGCCCCCGGCTAAAAAAAAACTTCATTCCAGGGGCCCCGCTCAAGTGCCATTACCGAACGAATTTGTTTCCTTAAGAAATAATGTCACGTAGGTTGTCTATTTCAGACCCCCAAAAAATACATTTCCCCACAAGCACTTACAATATTATACTTACATAATTGAACTTTTCCGGGGTTTTCGTTAGCGGGGGGTCCACTGTATTACAGAAATAGAGATGATTTTGATTGGTTTTAGTACTGAAAATAGCTTCAAATTTGAGTTTCAAAGTAGCGGAAATGTTTGTTTTTTTGCTGATTTTCAAGAGTAAACAAATCACATCACACGACCAATACACGTCAACGGGTGGGTCTAATACAGTGGACCCTCACTATTCGAACATTCCAAAACTCCCCCTTTTTATGTAAGTTTATTATTGAAAGTGCTTTTATAAGTGTTTTTTTGGGGGCCTGAAATGGACTAATCTAATTACATCATTCCTTATGGGAAAAAATTTCGTTTGGAACAGCACTTGAACAGCATTTTTGGAATGAGGGTGAGTTTTGGAGTGTTCAATAGCGAGGGTCCACTGATACTTTTACAAATGCACTGATAGTGTTTATACAAATTACAATATTGCATAAGAGAAAATTCATCTTTTTTTTGGTGTGAAAAAAACCCTTATGTTAATAAAAAAAAAAAATGGTTCAAGTGTAAAGTTTGGGAAACAAAACCCAAAAACAGAGGAAATTTTTTTTTAGTGCCAGGAATGTCTGCATTGTTTATTCGGGACGCTGTTTTAAAATTGGAATAGTTTGAACTTTGTGTGAAATTGGCGAAATTACCAATTTCTGATCATTTTATTCATTGGGTTGGGATTGGGCAGTTTCTTGTGCCCAATCAATAAAATAGAAGTAATACTAACGAAATAGCTAAAAATTTTAACTGGAATAATGAAATTGGCCTAAAAATAGGGTAAAAAGGAAGGAAAATCGCCAAAATTTAAAATCACTGACACAGTCAAATTTGCATAGCGTAATTTTGTCAGTTTTCCACCAAATTTCGTATTTTTATTTTATTACCTTTAAAAAAAGATTCTCCATTTCATAAAAAAAAAAAAAAAATTTTTTTTTTAAATTTTTGGGACCCTGTGGACAATGCGTAGATCTACGGCTTGGCCCCCGGGGGTTAATGGTTCAAACAGAACTTTTTATGGATTGGCAGCAGTGACTATGGATGGCAGAGTTTTTTTTTTTGATGAGGTTTTTTGGGCCAATTACAGTGGACCCCCAGTTAACGAACACCCCGGAAATTGTATAATTCTTTTTTCTTTCAACACGTCGGCCGTTTCCCACCGAACCCGGGGGGGCCCCAAAAAAGGAAAAAACGAAAGTTTCCCTTTTTTACATTTAGTAATATATACAGGAGAAGGGGTTATTTACCCCCTTTTGCTCCCGGCATTTTAGTCGCCTCTTATGACAGCATGGCTTACGGAGGAAGAATTCTGTTCCATTTCCCCCATGGAGATAAGAGGAAATAAGAACAAGAACTAGTAAGAAAATTGAAAAAAAACCTAGAGGGGTGTGTATATATATATATATATATATTTTGTTTGTACAGTAAACCCCCCCACCCACGAGCACCGGAAACCGCAAACCATGCAAGTGTAACATTGTAATAAAGGTTTGCTTGTATAATTATGTAAGTATAATATTGTAAGTGCTTGTAGAAGTGTATTTTTGGGGTCTGAAATAAAACCAAAACCCTTTACGTGACATTATTTCTTAAGGAAGTAAATTGCTGGGTAATGGCACTTGAGCAGGGTTCGGGAATAAATTTTTTTTCGTTAACCAGGGGTCCACTGTATTTCAGAGATGATGAAGCTGCCTTTATTTTGCTTGATTGTGTTAGAAACAGTGATTAATGATGATTCAATGCATTTATGTCTGAAAAAATTGGGGTTCTCTGATCACTAGACGGGTGTTGTTGAGTTTCATGAGGTGATTGGTGGAATTCCGGTGTTGTTCACAGGCGTTGTTCAAGTTATCGTTCCTACATGCATTATAATGTGTTCATTGAGACGTGTTTCGAGGTTCCTTGCTTTTTCAGTTTTATATTTGTCACAGCCCCAAAAAAGGTATAGCGTAAACTCCTGCATTGACTGGTTCATGGTAGTTCGCATCCAGCACTTCCATAAGGGATTAACTAGGACAAAATTGAACCCCCACGAACCAGTCAGTGCAGAAGTTTACACTATACCTTGTGGAGGCTGCAACAAAATCACAACTCTAGAAGGCAAAATATGTACACAAATAGACCAAAAAAAGAAAAAACCACACTGAAACTGAGGATACCATAAACCCTCCTAAGAGAACGTCACTAAACTTAATACCAACCCTTATAGAAGATCACGAGGGGATTCCAACTCGCTGATGTCCCCAACAATTTTTAAGACCATAGTGACAACAACAGCCATCTGATGCTGTTGTAGTTAATAGCCACCATCTTCCAACTACAGCCCCCAAGAGATTTGCATGGAGACCACCCTACAGCTTATAAAGGACCACTTTCCCCAAACATACCTAACTTTGATTTACCTGCGAAGAGTTTCGAGATTTTCCCCACTACTCTCAGACCCCGGGCCAGGGGCTGGGGCTTGTCTGGTGCTTGCCTGATCAACCGGGTTTTTTTTTTTTGCTTGATTGAAATTAGAAACAGCTGTTTCTAACACAGTCAAAAAAATAAAGGCAGCTTCATCATATCAAAAGATTTGAAAAAATCCTCCTCAAAACAATAAACCCTGCCATCACATAGTCACTGCTCCCTTACTACACAAGAACATAACAGAGGAGGAACACTGAAACAGGCCTTCTCAAATCCAACCACTAATAGAAATATTTGTCTCCTATTTTTATGCTCCCCAAGTACATACATTGTAATAGTTTTTAAAACCCTTTTTACTTATATGCAAGTTGTTTTTCCACCACATTGTATTACTACTACGTACTACTACTCCCACTGTATTACCCCTATCTAAGCCTATATGTGTCCATATATTGTTTGTAACAGCTTGATAAAGCTCCTGGAGAGCGAAAGTTCCCACAAAAAAATGTCACATTAGTTGCACTTGTATTTTTTTACCTGACACGATTGCTTTGTTTTTCGTATTAGTTTTGTGAGTTTTGACGAACGCTTTGTCAGTTCTTTAGTAATCAGGCCTGATTTGAACAGTTTTTCAAGTTGGTGCTTCTTATCAATGGATTTGAGGATACTATTTGTTATCTATGGGCTGTTTAGTCTTTGCTGTGATCTGCTTCGTTTTGATCGGACAGTGCATATTATAGAGGTTTTGGGTTTTATGAAAAAAAATTTTTGACATCTTTGTCAATATTATTGCTGTCAGCTAGCTCTCTTTTGCCAATCAATGTACTTAGTGATAATATTAAATTACTTACTGATGACTAAGGGCAGGCGAAATGAGATTTTTTCAGAGTCTTGAGGAAATTTTCCCATAGGTTGGTTATGAGAAAGGTGGGGTAGTGGTCTGTAGTGTTGTCTGTGATTATACCTGCTTGTAGTGGAGATATCATTTTCCAGATATGGTCAAGTAATGAGGCACTTGTCCAGAGATTGTTGTTGGCTTAGTTATAGAAGGTAGTAGCAAGAGTTTTCATAGTGTTTGTGAAATCAGCTACTGGAGGGTTAGTTGCTTGGATGAGGTTTATGTTGAAGTTTTCCTGTAAGTATCATGTGATGTTTATTCAACTCGGGAGTCAGTTATCATGTTTCTTAGGTTACCACTAAAAGTATAAGTAGTACAGTATTTGTGTATACCGGGAGATACCGGGGAGAGGGGTTCGGGGGTCAATCCCCCCATGGCCCAGTCTGTGACCAGGCCTCATGGTGGATAAAGGGTCGGGATCAACCAGGCTGTTACTGTTGGCCTCACGAAACCCCGGGGTTTTTTACAAACCACACCCCGGGTTTGATCAGGTAATGATTTTTTAGGTGTCTGCCCAGCCCCTTCTTGAAGACAGCCGGGGGTCTTTTGGGCCCCCCCTTTTTGTATGCTGGGAGACAGTTGAACAGTCTTGGGCCCTGCCCTTATTGTGTTGTCTCTTATCGTGCTAGTGGCACCCTGCTTTTCATTGGGGGAATGTTGATCGTCTCCCGGGCCCCCTTTTTTTTCATGGGAGTGTTTTTTTTGGCAAGTTTGGTACTAACCTGGGATTTTCCAAGTGTAAATAATCATTTTCTCCCCCCGCCGGGGCGTTCTAGGGAGTCGGGCCCGGGGAACCCTTGCTCCCCCCAGTAATTAAAATTGGTCGCAGTTATGTGTGCTGTGAAGGTTCTCTGTACATTTTCTGGGGTCAAATTTCCCCTTTTCTTGAAAGGTGCTGTTAGGGGCAGCAATATTCCAGCCTAAATGGGAAAAAGGGACTTAAAGGTGTCATCATGGACTTGGCATCCCTAGTTTTGAAGGTTCTCATTATCCATCCTATCTTTTTTTTCTAGCAGATGCAATTGATACAATGTTGTGGTTTTTGGGAAAGTAAAATTTCCCTCTGACATTATCACTCCCAGGTTTTTTTACATTAGTTTTTCGCTCTATTGTGGGGTTTGGGGCATTTGTTTTATACTCCGATATAGTTTTAATTTCCTATTTTTTTATATCGAAGTAGTATAGTTGAAATTTCATCATTGAACTTCATATTGTTTTCTGCGGCCCATTTAAAGATTTGGTTGATGTCCCCCGGGAGTCTTGCAGTGTCTTAAAGGAGGACACTGTCATGCAAATTTGGGTGTCATCTGCAAAGGAAGACACGATGCTGTGGCTTACATCCCTTTTCATGCGAAAAGAAGATGAGGAACAGGATGGGAGCGAGTACTGTCCCTTTTGGGAACAGTTTTTTTCACAGTAGCCACCTCAGACTTTACTCTGTTTATTACTCCCTTTTTGTGTTCAGTTTGTTGGGAAATTATAGATCCATCTACTATTTTTTTCCTATTATTCCTTTATCACGCATTCTGTACGTTTATTACACCATGATCACACTTGTAAAAAAGTTTTTCCAAAGTCTGATACTACATCTGCATTTTGTTTGTCTTCTAGAGCATCCGGGACCTTATCATAGTGGTCCAGTAGTTGGAACAGGCAGGGGGAACTCGCTCTAAACCCATGTTGCCCTGGGTTGTGTAACTGATGGATATCTAGAGGAGTGGCAATCTTGCTTCTTAGAAACCTTTCAAAGATTTTTATGATATGGGATGTTAGTGCTATTAAGAATAATTTCCGTGGGTAATCTGTAGACTGCTCCAACTGTTTTAGGTTTTTTTGGGTTTTTTTTTATTTGAATTTAGCTGTTATGTATTCCCATTTTCGCCCCTTGTGCAAGTAAATTTCATACATTCCAGTTCATCGGGAGTAGTAGATGGAAAAGTTCCACCTCCCTAGTGGTCAGGCCTGCATTTTGTAAGGCTGTGAAAACCAGGTATGGTAACTATGTCTGTCAAATCTTGTTTGACCCAGGTTTCAATAAGAATAATGAAAGTTATAGAGATTTAGAGACTTCAGTAGTGCAGGAGGTAATCATAGTGTTTACTCAATGATCTAAGTCAGTTTTAAGCTGTATGCCCCCATGGGTTTATTAAATTTTTTTAATACAATATTTTATAATAAATGTACACCCATCAAATTTAGCAATTCAGTTTTTACCCAGGAGTATAGCCCTCCATAGGAATAAAATATTAGTAACAACAAGCAAGAGGACACACTGAAATATTTAAAAAAGAAAAACTAAATTCACATAGTATTAATAAAGCTGCAATCTAATCTTGGCAAAGGCTATGGCTATAAATTTTTTCCATAAAAACTGATAGCCAGGCATTTTCCCAGGTCCCTAGTATGTCAACACAGCCTGTGTGTATTACTGTGAGCATTGGGAAATTTTTTTTGATGTTTAATCCATGCATTAACCTAGGCCCCCCATATTGAATAATTCAACACAGATGTTTATAGGCCTGACCTCTCAATGGAGGTTCCTTGATGCCACTTGAGGGGCTCTTAATCCAAGGAATTAGACCTGCCCTTTTTAGACTGAACTTGATTGCTTCCTTTTTTTCCCCAAGTGCTGTATGACCCCAAAGGGTTAAGGTTTTTCCCCATAACAGTGGCCCCCCGCCTAACGAGCACCCCGGAAACGTAGTTGAAGGAAAGGGGCCCTTTTTGAAAATCGTCCAAATCTTTTCCCCTGATAGTCTCCCTATTTTAAAAAATGGACAAATTTTCCCAAAACCTTTTTTCCCCATAAGAAATAATGTAAATTAAATTAATCCATTCCAGAAAACCCAAAAAGTATTTAAAAATTTTTTTTTTTTAAAAGAAATTTTACATTTATCTACACGGGAAAAAATGAGATATATAGTATAAAACAGTAATAAATTGACACTTACCTTTATTGACGAGTTGTTGATGTGTGGAAGAAAGAAGGAGGGGAGAGGGGGAAAGGGGGTGTTGTTAGTGTTTGGAAGGGGAATCCTTTTCCCTTTACACTTCAGGGACCAAGTCCCGCCTTTCCCCCCCGCATCCCTGCTACACTCCCCCCGCCACACTCCCCGCAAAAACTCCCTGCATCCCTTAATTTCCCCCCATTCCCCAACACTCCCTGCATCCCCCGCTAAACCCCCGCATCCCCTCACTCCCTGCATCCCTGCTGCACTCCCCCCGCACTCTGCTACACTCCCTGCATCCTTTCTACACTCTCTGCATCTCTGCTACACTCCCTGCATCCCTGCTACACACTCTGCATCCCTGCTACACTCCCGATCCCTGCCCCCCTGGGTCCCCGTTTTCACTTCCCCATCCCTGCTGCACTCCCTGCACCCTGCTACACTCCCCGCATCCTTGCTACACTCTCTGCATCTTTTGCTACACTCCCTGCATCCCCGCTACACTCTCTGCATCCCCGCTACACTCTTTTTTCCAGGGCTGGCCCCTTTGGAGCCCTTTTGGGCCATGGTGGCTTATTTAGCAGTTGCAAGCACTAAAAAAAAATGGAATAATGAAAAAAGTATGGTATGAATGCGTGGGTGGTGGTCACTGCTGGTAAACAATGAAAACTGACGCCTGGGGGCGGAGTGCCCAGGCGATTTTGGGGGGCCACGCAGACGTGTTTCAAACGACCGCCTATTTTTAAGCCAAAGGGCTAAATCAAGCTAATATTTTGCTGGAAAAAAATGACCTATTTTCAAATTCGCCTATATTCAAGGGAGCCTATTTTCAAGGGTGCTAACGAACACCCCGGAAATCGTACATTTATGTAAGAAAAATTGTAAGTGCTTGTGGAAGTGTATTTTTGGGGGCTGAAATGACTAACCTACGTGAAAATTATTTCTTAAGGAAGAAAATTGCCCCGTAATGGCACTTGAGCAGGCTTCTGGGGAAAGAATTTTTCTCAGGGGGGGTCCACTGTACGTATATTAATATACAGTGGACCCCGGGTGTTCGGGCCTGCTCCAAACTCGCCCTTTTTTGTAAGTGTATTTTTTAAAAGCTTTTTGTAAGTGTATTTTTGGGGGGCTAAAAGGACTAGTCTACTTTACATTATTCCCTTTGGGGAATAAATTGTTTGGTAATGGCACTTTGAACAGCATTCTGGAACGAAAATTCACGAAAACCGGGGGTCCACTGTACATATAATAAATTTTTGGGGCCCTTTAAAAATCTCAAGGGCTGGGGGGCAGACAGGTGAGCTCTTCTCTGCTGAATAACTGATTGTGCTGCTCCAGGGATGAGTAGTGTAGCCAGGTCTAACATGACTAGTGCAACTTTTCTTCCCCTGGGGGCACCTGTTGCACCCCAGTTCATCACTTAGACATCTGGTTCTACTATTTTATCATCTTAATTATTTTTCTGTGGAGCTTCACTATGTCTCCACATAAAATCCCTCATTTTTTGTGCTTTACATGAGCATTATCTCCCAAAAAATCAGAATAATACAGTAATAATAATTTTTTTTTAAACAACGGGGGATCTCCCACTGAGTCAAGGTGACCCAAAAAAAACAAAAATACTTGCAGAGGGGGGCCCAGATATCACAGTTTAGATGTCACCCAAACAGCCAATTTTCCCAAAAATAATTATAATAATGTCTCCCTTTTTTAATACTTTATTTAGACATGGTACAAAAAATACATTGTTGGGTTTACATGATACATAGGTATAAAAGAGATGTACATGCCGGGTCCCTAAATGCTGCGATTGGGGCATTCTTTGGGCTACTTTTGACTACATGGTAAAAAATTATGGTTTATAATGTATATAATAAGTATAATTGTGTATCTATGTTATAAAGTTTGAATATAATTTAACATATCAATGTATGTATTATTTTATAACAGGTTTTTACATTTAAGTGAGTAATCAGGTTTTTACATTTAAGTGATTATTCTACTTTGTTGGGTGTGTTTGATATTGAGCATTTAGGTTTGATCACTTGAAGATGAGTGAAAATCTGGAGAACATTTGAATTAGAGCAAAAACTATTCCTCCTTGAGGAAGACTAGTATTCCCAAGGGGAAAAAAAGATACACAAAAAATACAATAAATAAATATAACAACTAAAACTTTTTTTTTCCAAGAATTTTACATTTGTGTTACAGAGGTTGTTTAAATTAATAGTTTCTTACATGAAATAGTCCATAGTTATGCCATTTCTGGCAGACTAATGCTAAAACTGCTTAAAAATAATTATGTGACTAAAACAAACCTAAAATTATTGTACTTCACATTGATTACTAAAGATATATTATGTGAATGCTAAGATTAACATAAAGCTGTTTGAACATAATTAAAAAATACAATGATTTCTAATTTAACCTTTAAATTAATTTTTTATAGTTAACCTTTGGGGAACTTTATGGGTAAAGATTTATTAGTGATAAAGTTTTGTAAGTAAAAAGCTCAAACATATTTATAGAAACAACCTTTTTTTTTTTCCCGCAGCTGTCAGTAGGGGTTGATGACGATTCAAGGCAAAAAGACTGAAAAAGAATTCAAGTTAGAACCAGACTGTGAACTCCCGTTTTTAAGTTGAAGGAAAAAAAAAAAGACTGTTGACTTGAAGGTAAGATTTTAGTAAATTATTATGTCATAATACACATTGCATTTTGTTTTTACAGAAAGACTTTTTATACTGTATTCGAAGAATGGGTGGCAGAAAACACAGATTGAGACAGCATTAACAAGCATTGGGGACAGTGCCAAAAAGAGCAGTGCATTCCATAAACTTATCTATACCGTACAGTATTTGAAAATCAAAAAGGGTATGGTATTGTAAGAAATGGTTGATAGACACAAAACTATTAATTTTTTTGTCAAAGGAAAAACATTTTAGGACTTTTTATATTTGTAAAACATTATCCAGAAATTTATTTAGTTATTTTTTTAAAAAGGTTTACAGTAAGTAAATGAAAACTCAATATGGGGAACTTTGTAAATGAGTGTAGACATATCTTTTTTTTGTTTTGTCTCTTAACCATAATGTTTATAAAAATGCTGTATTAATTATTCAAATAATGGTATGTAAAAAAAAAATTACACTTAATGTTCAACCTAGTATGGCTTGTTATGATTTAATAGGTAATTTCCCTGAGCTGGTACGCAGGCATCCACTGAAATTTTTTTTTTTTACATCAACAGTTATTAAGTGGAAAAGCAGAAGTGTTTGGAACAGAGCTGGCACCAGACAAGCCTTATACTTTTTTTCCCCTGGTGCCAAGGCTGCTGTGTATACTTTGGTGGTTGTACTTAAACTGACAGGAAATACAGAAGGTACATACATTGCAAAAGAAACTCCAATGGTTAGTATTGTACTGCATTTTATGTATCAAAATACTGTACCATCTAGTGATATAATATCTATTAAAGAAATGATACACAATAATAGATAAGCATCAGTATGTTTTAAAAAAAAATTTTCATCCTTTTTTATGGCAGGTTATGTATTTAAATACGCATTTCGTTTTTTAGAGCGATTACGAAACAGCTGATGAAGGATTGAACGTGGAGAAGACACTAGAGGGCCAAAACAATGATTGTGGGGCCTGGGGATGTAGGAAAATCAACTCTGTGCCGAATTTTTTTAACTATGCTGTACGTATGGGACGCAGACCCATCTTCGTGGGTTTGATGTTGGTCAAGGATCTATTGCTATTCCAGGCACTATAGGTAAGCTATATGGTAAAATATAATAGATTTTCAAAGGTGTAATCAGAGGTCACTTGATATGAGTTTGTTCTGCATATACAAAATATTCTTTTTTTTTTTTTTTTCAACACGTCGGGCCCTTTCCCACCGAGGAAAGGGGGCCCAAAAAGGGAAAAAGAAAATTTCTCCTTCTACATTTAGTAATATATACAGGAGAAGGGGTTACTAGCCCCCCTTTTCTCCCGGGATTTTAGTCGCCTTTCGAACGCATGGCTTACGGAGGAAGAATTCTGTTCCACTTCCCCATGGAGATAAAAAGGAAACAAGAACAAGAACTAGAGAAAAAAGAAAAAAAAACCCCGAGGGGTGTGTGTATATGTATATGCTTGTACATGAATTTTGTAGTGTGACCTAATGGGAGAAGTAACAAGACATACCTGAAATCTTTTATGTTTATGAGACAGAAAAAAACACCAGCAATCCTACCATCAAGGGAAACAATTACAGGCTTTTTTTACACTCACTTGGCAGGACGGTAGTAACCCCCCTGGGCGGTTGCTGTCTACCAACCTTTCTACCTAGATACAGTATTACGACTGTATTAATTAAGTATGTACAGTAAACACTTCTAATGTTATGGATGTATTGGTGAAAAAACTTCATCATGTATAAAAAAAATGTTCTGTAAAGTGAATAAAAAACATAGGAGAATAAGGTTGCATTCCAGACACTGGGTAAAAATGCTGAATACATAATTTTTTTGGGTATTGTAATACAGTACATAGTACAGTGGACCCCGGTGTTCGTTTTTGTAAGTTTATTTTTTTAAAAAAGTGTAGTTTTGAGGGTCAAAAAAGGGCTAGTCTATGTTACATTATTTCTTAAGGGAATAAATTCGGGGTTTGGGAATGGCACTTTTAACAGCATTTCTGTTACAAAAAAGGACGAACACCGGGGGGCCACTGTACATGAAAATATAGATTTACCTTTTATTCTAATTCATGTTTGGTTGACATGGAAGTGTGTGTGGGGAGGATTGCTGTGGCCCCTAGGCCAAGCTGGATGTATGGAGGCTTATCACCTCAACATTGTGATTGAAATATAAATTAAATATAAACTATAATTTTTATCTTTTAGGGGGGCCCTACTGGTTGGGGCGTGCTGCCTCAGTAGGCAAGGGTTCTCTCAGGAGGCCCCCCGGGCTTTCAACTTTGGACACCTAGTTCCACTAGCCAATTTGACATTTTACAACATCCTGGTGTTTTAGAAAAGGCAGCCACAGTTCAAGACAAAATGGTTTAAAAAGAAAAGGTAACATATGATTTAATATTGTATATTTTTTTGGGAGATATTGTTTGGGAAAAAAATATGGATGAATACCCCAACCCCGATAACCTTGGGGCACCCCTTTACCCAGCTTTTTTTTTCATTATTTCCCGTTTTCAGGAACTAAATAAGAGTATCCTATTGTGGCTATATTTCCCAGGGTAGCCTATACACCCTCCCCTGTCAACAATGAACTTGCAGTATACCATTTTTTTTATATCCTTCAGACAGATAGCTTTTAAAATTTTACCTACTTGAACAAGATGGAAATGCTGTCAAAGGCCATGCTTCTGTTCCACCTAGTGTTTTGGTGGAGTGTCCACATAACTCAGGCATTGAGTAGGTGTTAATCTTAACCCTTTTCACTGTCCAGACCCCTTTAAATTAATATTGTTCTGTGTCCACATTTAAAAACTTCTGAAATGGTAGAGAATCTTTTTTTGAAGGTAATGACACCAACAGTGCAAAAAATTTTATGGAAAACTTATGGAATTATTCAAGCGCAAAATTAGCGATTTGGGCCAATTTATGCCCTGGTGATTTCTCTCATTCTGAGTCCTATTTAAGCCAATTCCATTGCTCCATTCAGCCACATTCTTGCTATCAATTTTTAATTCATAATCACACAGAAATTGAAGATTTTTCCCTATTAGATAAAAAAATAAAACCCGGGAAAGAGGGTCATGGTTTACAGCATCCCAATAATTTAAAACAGACCTATTAAAAACACATAAAACAGACTGGGAGGGGGTAAGAGGCCTTATCTCTTTTCAAGGAAAATTGGCAAAAATTGAAAACTAATAAATTCAGTAGTATGTCTTTCGTTCTATCAAAAGATATCAAGAATCAGTCAGTAAAAACCCTAAAAACCATCCTAGAAGACATGAAGTTTATTTTAAACCAAATCCTTTTGTGAGGCAAAATTTTGTTTATACTGTACACGCTTCCCTGCAGAACCATTCTCTTATGTGGGTAAAAAAATTTTCTGCTCACAACTTATCACAGGGAGCTGTTCTCCAAACGGGGCTACTTGAAGGATCCCCGGGATCAATAATTCAAATCTATATGATGTCCACTTAAAGGGTTAAGGAGAATACGTTGGAACATTGGTTGGGGGGAAAAAAGGCAAGACTAGGCTAAAAGCAGTAAGGCAGTCTAAATTGGGGGGTGTAGCAGATAATCTGATCATGATTCCTGAGTGAAGGATGGGAGGTACTGTTGACAGGATGGGAAAGGCAATTCCCCAGAACAATCCTTTAATTCTTTTCTTTCTTTTTTTCTTTCAACACGCCCGCCCTTTCCCCCCTGAAGCGGGTGGCCCAAAAAAGGAAAAAAGAAATTTTTCCTTTTACATTTAGTAATATATACAGGAGAAGGGGGCCCCAGCCCCTTTCTCCCAGCATTTTAGGGCCCCCACGACACACATGGCTTACGGAGGAAGAATTCTGTTTTAATTTTCCCCTGGAGATAAGAGGGGGAAAAAAGAACAAGAACCCAGTAAGAAAATTGAAGAAAAACCCCGAGGGGTGTGTTATATATATATATATATGCTTGTACAGGGGCCCCGAGCCAAGGGGCACCCCGGAAACCGCACAACCATGCAAGTGAAATTTTTAATAAATGTTTGTTTTACACCAAATGTTTGCATACCATTCCTGAGATGTATAAAATGTTCCCCCACTTTATGTAAATTCACACTGGCCATCTCCCCCCCGAGGTAGGGGGACCCAAAATAAGAGAAACACTTTCACCATTGCTCACTCCATCACTGTCTTGGGAAGAGGCCCTTTGGGGGAAAGGGAGTATCCCCACCCTGTATTTCTTTTTCTAATTTGTTTTGTTTCCCTAACATTCACCAAAATGCATTAAAATGGTATTCAAGAAAATTGAAGATTCTTTTTTTTTTTTTAAAGCACCGACTATCTCCAATCGAGGTAGGGTGATCCAAAAAAAAAATTAACACATTCACCATTATTCATTCAATCTTCTTATGCAGAATTAATAGTTTATGGCCTAATTAAGAATAGTATTGTTGCTATTGACTTGGAATGCATCTACAGTGTAAAATGAGGGACATCTATAGTTGACACTGAAAAAACCCCGTAAGTGCACATTTGAAAAGTATTCTTGGAGTTTGTTCTATACTCTTTTCTTAATATTCATGATCATGTTTTTTTAAAATTAATTATGATTGCTAATTCCTTTTTTTTTGTTTTTTTTTAGTAGCAGCTTCTGGAGTTATTATCAACACTTGTGGCTGGGTTTAAAAATGAAGGTTGCAAGATTTTACACATGTTGCTCAGGATTTGGGTTTATGTCATCATTGTTTTGACTAAAGAGATTATACAATGAACTTGTACTAAATTCCCTTTTATCAAGATTGTCTTCCTACCAAAGAGTGGAGGGGTTAGTTAATGTATTCTTTTTTGTTACTTTTTTTTTTTAAACATACAGTAGTCATTCTCTTAAAAGTTAAAGGGGAAAGGATGGTGTTTTTTTTAAGGACATATCCAGTTAAGAAAAAATAAATTTTATGATATAATTGTTGTTTTATTAATTAGTTGAATAGAAAAATACAATTTTGGTTGTAATACCAAAATCAGTGCATTTGATTAAAAGTAATAAAAACAGATACATTCTGAAATTCGCCAAATATATACTAAATAAGTATGAGCTCACACACATGGGGTTTAGTTTGCTTGCTTCCTTGAGGTGACTTCTATGAATGCTTTATGTGGACTGGGCTCCACTTTTGGTCCCACCCTTTTTTTTTGCTGTTAAAAAATTTAGAACACCTTGCCTCAGCTGGGGTGAACAGGGGTGTGAGGAGAGCTAAAAAAAAATTCCATCTTTAAATTTCCTTTTTCAGGGTTGAAAGAAAACCCCCCCCATGAGAATTTCTGCCAGAGATGATCGATTTGGAGGATTATTATGGACTTCATACCAAGTATCATCCCATAGTTTTTAGGTCAAGATGAGTCACCTTACTATATACAAGATTGGTGCTCCAGCACTGCCAGACTCTTGCATGCCAGCAGATATGAAAGTGGGGTGACCACATGACTAAACTTGTACCAGTTTAACCCCGGTGATAGAATACTTTCTGTCTGTGTCATTAGAATTTCCATTGTATTATTTTTTTAAAAACAACAGAAAACTGATAAAGGATGAGGGTAACAGGCAACCACTTTTTTACATTATACTGTGCAATATAATGATTAGTACAATGTGCTGACATGAGTTTTTATCTTTTTTGATTCCCAGGGTGAAGCTGAAGATCAAAGCTCGCTGTCAGCTGGGGTACTGAACCCAAGACCTGCTTCATCCAACGTTCGGGGTTTATTTGTGTGTAAGTTTGAAAAAAAAAACATGGTGTTTTGGGGGAAAAGAATTTGAAATGATTTGGGCATTTGAAGGGTATGTTTTAAAAAAATATCATTTACCTTGGCTTTAGTTTACTTTTAGGGGTTAGGGGAAACCCCCTTTATTTTCTGGACAATTCCACCTTTTTTAAGACACTTGAGGATTCTAGTACTATTTTTCACTTTTTCAAACATCAGCATATGAAGGTAAAAGTACAATGGACTCCCGAGTTTTGGGGCAAAATTCATTCCAGAAGGCTGTTCAAGTGCCATTACCAAACGAATTTGTTCCCTTAAGGAAAAATGTAAATTAGATTAGTCCTTTCAGACCCCCAAAATACACATACAAAAGCACTTTTCAATATTAAACTTTACTTTAAAATTGTTCGATTTTTGAGGTGACCCAAACTCGGGGTCCACTGTATATTGAAGGTATAAAGCAACAACATACTAAGGTGTTTTATATCAAAAGATTATTGAAAAAAGTGCAGTATATAGCAGCAACACCAAACAAAAAATCATGGATGTCCAGTCCATTAAATCTTTAGAGCAAAAAATGTAAAAAGCTGTTTGTAAACAAATATTTTTTTTTATTAATTAAAAAATTTCTTGCAACAAATGTACTGACTGGAGTACATTTCCAAAGTATATTAGGATATTCATCACTCAAAAGGGACCTTTTTTCCTTTCAACAAACCGGGCCCTATCCCACCCCAGGGCAGGTTGACCCAAAAAAAAAACAACCCTTTAAATTTAGGGGAAATACACAGGAGAAGGGGGGTTTCTAGCTCATTGCCTTTGGCATTTTAGTCACCTCTTGTGAACATAGCTTACGGGGGGAAAAATTCTGTTCCATTTCCCCCTGGAGATCCTATGTATACAATTTTTAATGTTTTTCTATTTGTGGTTGCTATCAGGGGCATGTCAATGGAAAAATTTTTAAGGGTAAGCAAAAGTCACTTAAGCATCTTGATAAAACTGATTTAGAGACACACACACTAGTCTTCCTCATCAGTATGGGTTTTTTAAGGGACCCTACTATTAACTCCTTTTCTCCACCCTTTGATACGATGTTCATAACCTTTGCTAGTAACCACCCCTTATAAGTCTTTTTATCTTGGAAAAGGCATATGACACTACTTGGAGGTATAAAAGCCCTTTGGGCCCCAAACCATTTTTCCTTTTAAATTTAAATAGGGGCTGTGCTGTTGTTTTACGGGTTTAACCCTTTCAGGGGTCCGTGCCGTAGTTCTACGGCTTTGAGTTCAGGGTACAAAAACCCTAGTTCTTTCGCCAAAAGAGCTCAGCTCACTCAGATAAGCTGTGAGCGGTAAATTTGGGCCTGGATATGAGAGAATACATCTATGTGGAAGTGTGCACCACATAAAAAAAACCTGCAGCCCCAGGGATAATAGAGAAAAAAAAAAAAAGAAAACCCTAATTTTCGATTAAAAAAAAACTTTGCAGTGTTTTTCGTAAAAATTTTATAGTTGTATTTGAGATTTCTTTTATTTGATAGAATGGGAAAATATATTACAGATATAGAGATGATTTTGATTGGTTTTTGTATTGGAAATGGTTGAAACTGAGCTCAAAGTAGCGGAAATGTTAAATTTTTTTTCCAAAGTTCAAGAGTAAACAAATGACCTCACACCCCAATAAGCGATAGCTGGTGGGTTAATATACGTTCACAAATTTGGGGATATTATTTGGGCAATTATTACAATATTGCATAACAGTAAATTTTTTTTTTGGTTTGATAAAATTCATTATGTGAATAAAAAAACAAAATGGAATTCATTTGTAAAGACTAAAACGTACCTAATGAACAGAGGAAATGTTAGTTTAAAAACCCGGGGAAAGCCTACATTGTTTATTCTGCACCCCCTTTTGAAATTGGAATATTTTGGGAAATTTGAGTTAAATTTGGGTAAATTACCAATTTCCAATCACTTTTTTTTTTGTAGTTGAAACAGTTTACTGGGCGATTTCTTTTGCTCAACCGGGGGAAAAATTGAAGTAATACTAGTGAAATAGCAAAGAATTTGGGCGACTGGGAAAAATGTAATTGGCCTAAAAAGGGAGTCAAAGTTGGCAAAAACACCGATGCGTAAATATTGCTGATGCATCAAAATTCGCGAGAGCATAATTTCCCAATTTTCAATCAAATTTCATATTTTTTTTTTTATTACCTTCAGAAAAAGATTCTTACCATTTCATAAGAAAAAAAAGAATTTTTTTTTTTTTAAAATTTTGACACTGGCGCATCCCTTCCAAAAAAAGGCCTTGGGCTCTGGGAAAAGGGGTTTAAAACCAGGTCTGTGCTGTAGACTACAGGATTTTTCTCAGCTCACTCAGACAAACTGTGAGCAGTAAATTTGGGCCTAGGGAGAGAATGGGTTTGTGTGGTAAGTGTGCACCATATAAAAAAATCCTGCAGCACGCATTGCATAATGAGAAAAAATGCTACTGTGTGTTTGGTTTAAAACAGCAACTTTGTGGTATATTTTTGTATTGTTTTTTTTGGTTGCAGTCACAGTTTCTTCCCTTTCATTTGATAGAATGGAAGATACATTACAGAAATGGAGATGATTTTATTTTTAAATTGAGCTCAAAATAGTGGAAATATTTGGGTTTTTTCCGATGTTCAAGAGTACAGATCACATCATGCATCCAATAAATGACAGCCGGGGGGTCTAATTTCACGTTAAGAAATGCACTGGGTATTTATACTATTATTACAATATTGACAAAAGAAATCTTCATTTTTTTGGTGTAAATTAAAATTTTTTGTGAATAAAAAATCAAAATGGAATTTATGTGTAAACCGGGAAAAGTAACTAATGAGCAGAAATGTTATTTTAGTGCCAGAAATGCCTGCATTGTTTATTCTGGACCCTATTTTGAAATTTTTGCAAATTGGCTAAATTATAAATTTCTGATCACTTTATTGGGTAGTTGTGTTGATTGGGCTTTTTTTTGTGCTCAGTCAATAAAATAGAAGGCATACTAGCAAACTAGTTAAGTTTGGGTGACTGGGCGCCGTATGACCCTGTGGTTTAGGGCCCTTGGGTTTAAAAATAATAATTGGTTGACTGGAAAAAAGGTCAATGTATGTAATTGGCCTAAAATAGGCGTCCCGCATGAGCAAAAATTCATGCGTAAATATTGTTATACAGTGGGGCCCGGTTACGGTCGTAACCGTTTCCAAAGGGGCTGGGGCCCTTTTAAACCCCTTTTAGGGTCCAAGAATTTTAAAAAAATATTTTTTTTTATGAAATGATAGAGAATCTTTTTTCCCATCATAAACCCCACAAAAATTATGAAATTTGATCGAAAACTAACGGAATTATGCTTTCGGGAGTTAGCCATGACACTTACGCATCGGGATTTCGCCCAATTTGAGCCCCTATTTTTGGCAAATTCCAATGTTTCAATCAACTAAAATTATAGCTATTTCTGGGGTAGAACTCCATTTCCCTTTTATCGATTGAGTACAAGAAACCGCCTATTTACCAATTACAACTACGCAAAATAGTGGTCAGAATATGGCAAAAGGGGAATTTCACACAAATTTCAAACGATGCCAATTTCAAAATAGGGTCCAGAAAAAAAAAAGGCAGACATTCCTGGCACCAAAAAAACGTCTTTCTGTTCATTAGTCACGTTTCCAGGCCCCCCCTTACAACTTTGCTTTTTCATTTTGAATTTTTATTCTCACAAAAAATAGAAGATTTACTGTTATGTATACAACTGCATCATTGTAAAATGGTATAAAAAATTAGAGCACTTGTGCATGAATATTAGACTCACCAGTTGATTTGTTTGACGCATGGTGTGATTTGTTTTCTCTTGAACATCCAAAAAACGGAAAATTTTTGCTACTTTGAGCTCAATTTCAAAGTACTTATCGTTGTCAAACCAATCAAAATCATCTCTATTTCTGTTTTATCTTCCAATCTATCAAATGAGACCAAGAAAACGAGAATACATCAATAAATACCATACGAAAATAGATCAAAGTCGTTTTTTTAAACCAAAAAAACAGTCAGTTATTTTTTTTCTCATTATGCACTGTGTGGTGCAGGTTTTTTTTATACTGCGCACACTGACTGCACAGACCCATTCTATCACATCTAGGCCAAACAGCCTGTTTTTTTTGATTTGGGGGCGCTAGAATTTAGGCGACTAGTACGCAATAACCCCGGGGCGAAGGTCAACGCAAAACCCCTGAAAGGGAAACCCGAAATAATATTCCCATAAAAATTTGTAAATACAATTAACGTCCAGACAAAAATATTCAAAAAAAATTTTTTTTTTTTAACAATTAAATCAGTATTACATACCTTTATTGAAGACTAATGTGGCTTCGGAAGATAGGGAGGAGCAAATAGGAAGAAGTTTTTTTTGGGAAGGGAAACCTCCAAAAAGGGCTTCAGGTAACAAGTCCTCTCTGGGGGCTTCCTTCTTTGTCTTTTTAAAGCCATTAGGGCCAGCTTCAGAGTCATTTCCCCCAACACAGTGGACCCCGAGTTTCTAAACCCCGGGAAAACGTACAGATGGGGGCTCCCCTGAAGTTCTAAATGCTTACAACATTTTTTCCCCTTAAGGGTTTCCCCGAGGTTGTCTATTTCCCCCCAAAAAAACACTTCCACAAGAACTTACAAAAAATTTTACTTTAAAAACAATTTCCGGGGAGAACCCAGGGTCCACTGTATAATATTGTAAATGCTTGTGGAAGTGGGGGTCAAATAGACAACCTGGCTTTTTCCAAGGGGTAAATTTGTTCGGAAACTGGGAGCTTGAGGAATTTTTTAAAAAAAGGGGTCCCTGTTCTCCCCCGCATGCCTGCTCACTACCTGCATGCCTGCTACACCCCTGCATAATGCTAAAACCCCCGCATGAATGCTACACTCCCCCATGCCTGCTACACTCCCCCATGCCTGTCACTACCCCTGCCTGCTCACTCCCTGCATGCCGTACACTACCTGCATGCCTGCTCACTCCCCGCATGAATGCACACTCCCCGCATGCCTGCTATACTCCCTGCATGCCTGCTACACCCCTGCATGCCCCACTCCCCCCATGATTACACTCCCCGCATGAAATACACTCCCCGCATGAATGCTACACTCCCCGCATGAATGCACACTACCTGCATGAATGCTACACTCCCTGCATGAATGCTACACTCCCTGCATGAATGCCACTACCTGCATGCCTGCTACACTACCTGCATGAATGCCATTTCCTGCATGAATGCTACACCCCCGCATGAATGCTACACTCCCTGCATGAATGCTACACTCCCTGCATGAATGCTACACCCCATGCCTGACACTCCCTGCATGCCGGCTACACTCCCGGCCTGTTACTCCCCTGCATGCCTGCTAACTCCCTGCATGCCTGCTACCTCCTTGCCTCTATGCCGCCTGCCGGGGTTTCGGTTTCACTTTCTTTACCAAAGGAACTTTACTAAAATTTTTTGGGAGCCGGATTATTTGATTGATGAAAAAAAACAAAAACAGCGAAATTTTTGGGATGAATGAGCAGAAGCCCTTCGCACCGAGAGACACAGCGAAACTGAAGCGCAAGGGGCCCCACCGGCAGACGGACGCGTCCCCTCGGCCACTAACCAAAAAAAACGGCCGCTAACTGAGTTGGCCGCACAGGAACGGCCCCTAACCGAGGGTTCACTGTATAGCAAAATTGAATAGGGTAATTTCGTTAATTTTCCATCAAATTTTATACTTTTTTTTTTATTATTTAGAAAAAATTTCTACCATTTCACAAGAATTTTTTTTTTTTTTTTTTTAAAATTTTGGGTGTAAAGTTTCAGATTAGGGGGCCCGACTCTTGAAAGGGTTAAAAAATTCTTACCTGAGAGACATTTCCTTGCTAAAGTTAATAATTTGCTTTCCCCCGACTTTTTCCAAGCTGAGGGTGTCCCCCGGGATGTGTCCTTGGCACCACTCTTTTTTTCCTTGCTATAAATGATCTGGGCCCCTGTTCTCCCCTATATACTATTTGGTCATCACTTTATGTTGATGACTGCTATAGCTTGTGCAGGCGCTGACTGTCGCCTAGAGTACCTTCTCCAGAATGCTGTCAACCGTGTTTTCCACGGATCATTATTCATGGGTTTAAATTTTCTAGTGCAAAAACACACCAAATTACTTTCACCAGATGTTCTGTTCCCATACTCCTTTTACCTGTTCTATGTATCCCTGAATGTGATAGTCAGATTTTTTGGCCTTGTTTGACGCCAGTTGTCCTGGAAACCTCCCAAAAGCAAGCCCATAGCCGGCAACCCCTTTAAAACCTCCCCTCATTTTTCAGGGGGCAAAATGTCGAACTTGTCTTCATGCATTCAGCACAATTTTATTGAAACTAAACTATGGTGATCAGATGTATTCGGCCCTCCCACAACTCTTCTAAACTTGATCCCATCCATCATCAGGGATTATGTTTTTGTCTGGGTGCTTTTCGCCCTCACCTGTTGAGAACCTGTATACAGAGATGAATATTCCATCCTTGAATGATCGCCGTGATGCCCCTGCCTCTTATTTTTCCACCCCATGACCTTCATGACCCTTTTCTACAGGATAGTAATGGATGTTAGTAGAGGTCCATTGTTTGTTCACTCCTGTTTACTCCGTCCCTTTTCTTCATCTTCCCGCTCTTGTCTTCTCTTCAGTTGCCTCTTTTTTATGTTCATTTAGCATCTCTTTTTTTTTTCCCTTGGGAGGTTCTGACAGTTCGTATCTGTTCTTCCCCCTGCTGTGTGCAAAAGCCCAAATACCTACAGTTGCCTTGCTCCCTTTTTTTTAAAATTCCATGCATTTTCATGCTGTTGCAGTTTACACTGATGGTTTTAAATCCTCTGACGGTGTCGGGTTTGCAGCATTGTTCCCGGATAGTATTATAGAGGTCATTTATTAGCTCGACTAGCATTTTTTCAACTGAACGGCAGTTCTCATTCGTTTTCGTATTGCATCCATGCTTACCCCAATATTTGTGATAGTCTCAGACTCCCTTTACTGTTTTGCAGCATTAAAAAAATTTTAAATTTGCCTCATCCCCTGGGTTCTTCGTATACTTTTGGTTGCGCCACTTTTTAGCAAAAACGAAGAAATTGTTTTCCTGGCCCTGGTCATGTTGATGTTCAGGGCAATGAGAAAGGGGACTCTGCTGCGCGGTCAGCGGTACATGACCTTCTAGTTTCCAAACTACAGGTAGTATTCCATTCTGGGACTATTTTGCTGTAATCTTTAGACCTTCACAACCATTGGCAACACCATTGGTTGGAGTTGATTAAAAAATTACATTCTGTTGCGGGTTTAGGGTCCTGGCCCTTTATCAGTGTTATGGCTGGGAAATCGCTTGCCCATCTTCGCATTAGGCACATACGTTCCCCTCAAGGGGAGGCATGTCTGCCCGATAAAAAGGCCCAGTTCCACTCTGTGGTCAAGTTCCAATTTCATTTTGCTATATTCTTTGGGCTGTTCTGTCATCAACGAGCATGCAGAATTTACCTCTGACATCGTTGCTGCTTTGACACCTTTAGTTTATCTTCCCCCGTTCCAAGGCCCCATCTTTGACACAGACTCCTTTTGACTTTTTTACAGCAACTGATTTATTGCACAAACTTTGATTGTACATCCTTCACTTCACCGCCCCCCACAAACTCTATCTCCGTTTATCTCCCGCCTTGCAGCGCTGCATGACCCCGGTGGGTTTGGCACTTAAAAATGATTTAAAAATAATTATTTGCCTCTGCTGCCTAAACTTAGCTAAAGAAATTTGTCTTTGATGTCAACAAAATTAATACAGTGGCCCCTCGGTTTTGGGCATCCCCAAACTCAACATTTATGTAAGTGTATTTTCGTGGCTGTTGGTGTATTTTTGGGGTCTGAAATAGACTAACCCTATGACATTATTTTTAAAAAGTAAATTGTCAAGGGCACTTGGAGCATTCGGGAACAAATTTTTTCCAAAAACCAGGGACCACTGTAAAGGGAAATTCAAGGTTTTAGTATTTCACAGATATTAATTGATCTAAACCCCTTTTTACAAGGCTTTTCTAAAAATTTGTTAATATAATGCAAAAATGTAGCTTTCATCTTCGTTTGGCAGGTGGAATCTTTTCCTTGCATTGGGGAAAAGCATGAAATGCAAATAATGTTGTAATTAGAGACAGATTTTTAAGTAGTGTATCTTATTTCCTGCCTAACAAATTTTGGGTTTATCTTCACTGAAACATGAATAAAAAAGGGAATGTTTAAAAAAAATTATGTTAATCGAACAGAGATATTATAATGTTAAAGGGGAAGATTTTTATAAAATAAGCAGTGCATGCTTTGCTTTGTGTGTCTTATCTCTTGGGCAAGCTAGACTCATTGCAACACTGCTAGTACGTACATGTATATAGATGACTACTTGTGAACTTAGCTTTGCTCATGTCCCGCTTTTCATTAAAAGGGAATTCATTACAGTGGAACCCCGGTTTTTGAGTGGTGTGGAAATTGAGCAAATCGGATTTAGAGCACTTTTCGGCGAAATTCTTCCCTGGATGTCGAGCATCCGCTGGGAAAATTTGAGTGTATGAGGGGTCCACTCGCTGGGACGCCACTTCCTCACTTTTTCACACTCAGTGTGCGTCTCTCCCCATTGAGTTAGGAATACATACTCTGCGCATTCATCCATTCATCCGTTCATTTTTGTGCTTGTTTATTGATTGTGACTGTGAAATAAGCCACCATGGGGCCAAAGAAAGTTCAGAGTGCCACCCCTTTGGTAAAGAAGGTGAGAAACACGAAGAATTCAAGAAAGAACTTGTAGCAAATATGAAAGTGGCATACTACGTGTGGCCACCTCGCCAGGATGTATGGCAAGTTGACAACAATCTGTTCCATCCTGGCAAGAAAGCAGAAATCAAGGAAGTGATGTTGCGAAAGGAGTAAATATGCTAACAAAACAGAAAATCACAAACAATCGAGGATGTGGAGTTGTTGTTGGTGTGGATCAACGAAAAACAGTTAGCGGGAGATAGTGTTTGGGAAAGGGATAATTTCGAGAAGGCAAGGCAGTTGCATGCAGATCTCGTGAATAAAATGCCGGGAACGAGTGCTACTGTTAGTGAATTTAAGACCAACAGAGACTGGTTTGACAGATTTAAGAAGCGTAGTGGCATACACAGTGTGGTAAGGCAGGGTGAGGCTGCAAGTTCAGACAAACTTGCGGCTGAAAAATTTTGTGCATGAATTCAAGGAGTACGTAGAGGCTGAAGCATTAGTCTCCCAACCAGTGTTCAATTGTGACGAAACAGGCCTCTTTTGGAAGAAAATGCCAAAGAGTACCTACATCACACAGGAGGAAAAGGCACTGCCAGGACACAAGCCTAAGAGGGGGATAGGCTAACTCGTGTATCACTCTGAAAATCCCCGAGTGTTCAAGAAAAGAAAGTGTCTTGAAGAGTAAATTGTGTGATGTGGAAGGCTAACAAAAGGCATGGGTCACAAAGGGTAATTTTCGTTGAGTGGGTCAATGAATGTTTGGCCCGAGCGTGAAGATATACCTCCAGGAAAATAAATTGCCACTTAAGTGCCTCCTGGTAATGGATAATGCTCCTGCTCATCCTCCAGACTTGGAAGACCTATTGTTTGAGGAGTGAAATTTTATCACAGTGAAGTTTTTGCCCCTAATACCACTCTCACCCACCCATGCACCACCAGGTCATTTAAAACTAAAAACTCTACACCAAAGCAATGTTTAAAAGGTGCTTTGAAGTGACCTCGACACTGAATTGACCCAAGAGAGTTCTGGAGGAATCACTTCAATATTCTCAATTGCATAACCCTTATAGATAATGTTTGGGCAGGAAGTGCGTCCAGGACGATTAACTGTTCTTGGAGAAAATTGGGGCCCAGAATGTGTCCTCCAAATGGATTTTGAAGGGTTTGAGGCTGACCCAGAACCCTACGCCTATTGTGGAATGTTTGGTTTTTGGGAAAGTCCATGGGGTTGGAGGGATGGCGAGGATGTGGAAGAGTTGGTGGAGGACCACAAGGAAGAGCAACCACTGAAGAGCTGCAAGCCCTTAACTGGAACAGCAACAGACCACAGCTGAGGATATTGTTCAGAGGGGGGAAAAAAGGGGGGAAAGAATGTGCCTTTTTCCCCAGTGATTAAGGACATGTGTGCAAAGTGGGGAGTTGAAAAGTTTTGGGAGAATTATCACCCCAAAACTGTTAAGGTGTCTGCAACATTTTAAAATAAATGTCTTGCCCCATTTTGGGCAAATCTTAAAGCGCCAGAAACAGAGCCTCGGGACAGTTTTTTAGTGTGATAGGGTCCAGTGCCAGAAAAAGACAAAAAAGGGGTAACCCCAGAGAGGGCTTTGATACCTGAAGTCTTTATGGAGGGAATTCCCCTTCCCGACAATAACTTCTCCTCCCCCTCCTCCTTGCCTTCTTCAATACTCCCCAAAAAGAGTCTTCAATAAAGGTATGTAATGTTTATATTTATTTATCATTGTTTTGAGTATGTAAAAATATATTTATTCAAAAAATGAATTTTTTTTGAATATTTTTTGGGGGCCTGGAACAAATTAATTGGTTTTTATTTCTTATGGGAAAAATTGCTTCAGTTTTCGAGCATTTGAGCAACCTTCTGGAACATATTAAATACGAAAAACCCTGGTTCCACTATATTTTGATTTTTACAGTACAGTGGGTCCCCTGAGTTTCGTACCCTGGAAATCGTAAATTATGTAAGTATAATATTGTAAGTGCTTATGGAAGTGTATTTTTTGGGGGGCTGAAATAGACAACCTATACATTTTTTCCCTTTCGGGGGTAAATTGTTCGGTAATGGCGCTTGAGCAGGCTTTGGAGGGTTTTTTCGAAACTCGGGGGCCACTGTATATGATTTCCATTTCTTTTTTCAAACATGCATTTAGTGTTAACTTTTGAATGTCTTTCACTACATCACAGTGACTTAATACTGAATATGAACTCTTTTATTGGCACTCTTAAGGAAGATACCCTTGGGTACATGCAAGCCAGTGTTTATTCTTTTTTTTGGCTCACTAAATACTGAATTACATTGTGTCTTCAGTTGTTTTATTCAAGTGTGAATTTTTTTTTTTTGTTTTCTCAATTTCAATAATAAGTGGACCCCGAGTTTTGTAAAACTTTATTCCAGAAGCCTGCTCAAGTCCATTCCCCAATTTACGTCCTTAAAAAAAATGTCCCTGGAGTCTATTTCAACCCCAAAAACACTTCAAAAGCACTTACAAAATTTTTTAATAATTTAGATTTTGGGTTTTCGAAACTCGGGGTCCACTGTACATATATTAAGACTGTATCTCTAAAATCAGAGGCCAAATGAATACATTGTTGATGTGGTTTGTGATAATTGAAAAGTTTTGTTTGCTTTTTGATGAATTTTGCTTTTTAAAAAAAATCATCCCAAATTTCTGTTTCTAATTGGGAAATTTTTTTATACTTTTGCTGCTGCATGGACCCTCGGTTTTCGCCTAAAAATTTTTTCCAGAATGCTGCTCAAGTGCCATTACCGAACGAAATTTTTTCCAGAAATAATGTCACGTAGGTTAGTCTATTTCAGACCCCCCAAAAAAACACTTGCAAAGCACTTACGAAAATACGCTTACATAAATGTTCGAGTTTGGGGATGACCGAAAAACCGAGGGGCCAGTGTATTTTAATATGGGTTTAAAAGTTTATATAAAATTGTTGATTCCTTGTTAAATTATGTTTTGTCAGATGTAGGCCAGGGTTTTTTTGTTGAGAGATGAGATGTCTGAAAAATATGCTATCCAGCCAGGCAGGAACTGTAGTCTCTCTTAGAATTTATGATGACCTCAGCCTTTAAAAAAAAGAACCATAATTACATTTTTTTGTATTTTTCAGGTTAGATGTTGATGATGAGAACAAGATGGTGAAAGTTTTATCTCCACAACCAAAACCACTGCCCAAAACAATACTCATTTTAACTGAAATTCAGTTTATGGATTCCAATTAGGGTCATATTTTATAGTACATTTAATAATTCCTTGTATATTGTATTGCCTGTAAAGATGGCAATAATACTGTAGTTTGGTCTGGAGTACAGTATTGTCACTACATGATCTGTCAGTCAATTATAAGAAATACTAAGAATCATCAGCCTGCTTTCATTCCCTATCACTTTTTGTTGTCTTGAATTCTCTGATAATTTATGTCAGTGTTAGCAAATCTTACCTCGTCCCCTACTTTAAGGATGCGGATGACACAGATCCAACATCCAGAAATAAGTTACATATTCATTTTGAAAATTGTTGAAACAGTTTCTTGCTGTACAGTAGGGCCCCACTTATACGACAGGTTAGGTTCCAGGCTATCGCCAGAAAGCGGACATCGCTGGAAAGCAGAATACCATTTTTTTCCAGTTATAAATGCATATAAATGCCAGATAACAAGTTTACACTAACATATATTAACCCTTAAACTGTCCAAACGTAGATATACGTTCACTCGCGAGCTGCCCGGGTTTTTTGGGAGAAAAAAAAAAATGTTCTTTTTCTTTAAAATGAAGAGTGCATTTTGTTTGTCATTCCCACATTTTGTAATACTACACACACTGAGTGCAAAAGCCCCCTTTCCCAATCTCTAGGCAACTCAGGCTTATCGGGGGGCAAGGTTAAAAGCATTTAAAAAAAACGAATCTACGTTGGTCATTATGCGAGTGAACGATTTTCACGGTGGACATTTTAAAGGGGTTAAAAACACTAGAATTAGGCTTTTAAAAAACAGTAAAATAAACACACAGTACACCATTACTTCCCTTTAAAAATATTTGTAATCTTAATTTAGGGAGAGAGATGAGTATAACGTAACATACTACGACATTTAAAGTGCCCTAAAGCGAAAAAATGCATATACAAAACACTCATTACTCCCTTAAAATTTTTTGTAGTCTTAATGTGGGGCGAGAGGGGGTAAATGAGATAAAACGAATAAACAAGAGAGTGAGAATGAGTAAATGTGAGGGGACAGAGACATGGATTTCGAACAAGCAGACGAACACGCCTGGTTATGGTTGATGCACATTCTTTTCCCATGTTTGTTGTTTTATACCATAAAAAACCCCTTTTACATTGTGAAAAGTTGTTCCACTTTGGGGTACAGTAGAATAAATATGAGAAACATTCCCTTTTATGTACCACACCTTTTTAGAAGGAATGACCCCATTAAAAAAGGCTATAAGGAATAATTTTCACAGTTACCCCAGAAAACTATTGTGTACACATTTTTTTTTGGGGTTGGACTAGAGAAAACATTATTTTTTCTGACATTCCAGCAAGACGACTGGAAAACATCTCATATTTATGTTAATTTATTTTACTGTGGGGTGTATTTTTTTATGTTAGCATTGTTTACCCTTGAGTGAACATTACCCCGCACGCTCATCCAAACATTTCACAATTAATTATAATTGTGTTTGGAGCTTGTTCATTAATGCGATTGGGAAAAAAGTTAACATGGGGCCCCAAAAAAACTTCCTAGTGGGGACCCTTGTGGTAAAGAAAGGAGAAACACGATAGAATTCAAGGCAGGCATGCAGGGGGTGTAGCAGGCATGCAGGAGGGGAGGCATGCAGGGGGTGTAGTAGGCCCCAGGGGGTGTAGCAGGCATGCAGGGAGGAGCAGGCATGCAGGGAAATGTAGTAGGCATGCAGGGGGTGTAGAGGGGGTGCAGTGAGTGTAGCATTTTATGCAGGGAGGTGGGAGGGATGCAGGGAGTGTGGGCATGCAGGGAGTGAGCAGACAGCAGGGGGGAGCTGGAAGGCAGGGGGGAGCAAAAAATGGAGGAGTGTAGCAGGAAGGCAGGGAGTGTAGCAGGAAGGCAGGGGGTGTAAAACAGGCATGTAGGCAGTGTACCCAACAGGAAGTGGATCAGGCATGCAGGGGGGTGTAGCAGGCATGCAGGGGGTGTAAAAGGCATGCAGGGAGGTAAAAGGATGCAGGGACAAACAGGCATGCAGGGAGTGTAGCAGGCATGCAGGGGGCATAGCAGGCATGAGGGGGGAGCAGGCATGCGGGAGTGGGAGAAAAAATGCAGGGAGGAAACAGGCATGCAGGGAGTGTAGCAGGCATGAGGGAGGACTCTCAAGTTGGTCCTAGTGGCATTAAAAGAAAAAAATGGGGAAGTAACCCCAGAAAGGGCTTTGCTACCTAAAGTCTTTATGGAGGGGGGTTCCCCTTTCCCAAAAACTGCCCCCCCCCTCACTCCTCCCTATCTTCCATATGCCATCAAAATCTTCAATAAAGGTAAGAAAAAAGTTGTTTTACATGTTTATTTAAATGTTTGTATTTATTTAATATATATCTTTACCATGTACAATTTTATGTATATGTAAAACTATAATTAACTCATTAAAATGTATTTTTTTTAATATTTTTGGGTTTTTGGAACCTTTTTAAATTTTATTTCTATTATTTCATAAAAAATTGATTCGACTTTCAACATTTCGAGTTGAGAACTAGCTCCTGGGAAAGGATTATGTTCAAAAGTCGGGTTCCACTGTACATATAAAATATGTAACTTTAAAACACTTGAAATTTTGGAAAGTTTTTAGACATAACGAAGAGACGTGGTGCTCACGGGGGAATGTAAACAAAGCGGAAAGGCGGGGGACCATTAGAAAGTCAGGTGGGGGGAGCCAAAAGAGTTTTGGTTTTATAATTTGAAATGCCCCTATTAGCGGAATGCTGTAAAGCCGGGGGCCACTCTATATACACATATAACAGGTTTTAGAAAAAAATTCCACAAAAATTAGGAAAAAAAGCTCTAAAACATGGCAACCCTCTAACTGAATTTCCAGATATGACTTGAGCAAGGTTTATGAATATTGTAATACCATTTGACATATACCCAGCATTGCTCTAAACTGATTGCCTTAAAATTTCATTAGTATTACCATGATTAAGTTTCATATATGCTGGGGCCCCCGATGACCCCGGCCTTTGGGTTATTTCTTAGTGCTTGTGCAGTATATGCCTTCCCAGGACTTAATTTTGTCTACACTAGTAATTAATGTAAATACCCCAACTGTGTTATCTTCCTTTTTTTTACCTGGATTCTTGATTTTTCACTCTTGATGGAGCCCCATGTTGGGCGGCTTCACTTTATTTTTTTGTTGATGAGAAAGATGAGTCAAACAGCCCCGGGGAAATGTTTCAATGATTTAGACCAATGAGGGTGCAACTTATCAATTCGGATGGGAAAATAACAGGTTTTTTGGTTTGAGGTGTTTGAATACAGGGAACCGGGGTACCAACAGTTCCTTATTTAAAAAACCCGGATTCGAGCGCTTTGTTCGGAAAAATCACTTGGTTGGCTGTTTTAGCACTGATCAAACAAACACGACCGCCAGAAGTTTGCTGTAAACTTTTCATGTTCTTCACTTTTTTTGGTGTTTTTTTATTATTTGTATAAATAAGTCACCATGGGGCCTAAGAAGATTAGTGAGAACAGCCAACAAAAAAAAATTGGGGGGGAAAAATTTGTTCAGTCCCGAACAGATCGACACCAAACAGCCTTTCTGGAACAAATTGTTCAAACTGGGGTTTCCCATGATTACGAAGTGGATCCTTCATTTACCTTCTTCAAAAAGTTTCCCAGCTGCATGTGAGTGAGCTGTTTTGGGAATATGGGAGAGTCCTGGTAGATGATACATTAATTATGTTTATAATGGTTGTGGATCATAGCTTTTTCTAGGAAAGCATTCTGCCCCTCAGCCAAATAGTCAATGACCTTCCCCTTTGGGATTTTGGCATAAGAGAAGACCCTTTAGACCCCCTTGTTCACCTGACTTAAGTCTCTTCTTAGTATGTTGAACATGTACACTACTGCTTAGTTAGATTTACATTAAGGTTTTTTTTTTTTTACCAAGATTATCTATTACCTTCTAAGTTTTTTTTAATTACCTTGATTTAAAATATATTTTTGAAGAGAATTTCTTCTTTTTTGTGGATTTTGAAAATTTTTTGATTTTTGTTCACTACTTGATTTATGTTAACTACACTACAGATCTATCGAGACCATTCCTGTATAATAAAATAAATGTTTGTCCAATATCATGCTGTGGGTATGTTATTTTTTTAAAAATAAAATTAATAATTGCTTTTTTATACAAGACCCAAATTTAAAATTTTTGGGGAAATTGTATTAATATGTACTTAGAAAATGACATGAATTAAATTTATTTTTGCATGAGGGCCTGGGAAACTACCCAGAGTATTGCTCATGGGAAAAAACTAAACCATAGAGGTTGGAAAAAAGGGGGAATCAGGTTTGATCCAAGAAGGGATAGTGGCTCAAATTTTCCCGGGTCAAGAGCCCGCAAGGTATCCCCACTACCAATGAGGACTAACTTCACTCCAAAGCACCCAATTACATTTTTAAACTGCAGTTTTCCGGAAGGGTCTTGATGTCCCTTTGGGCATCTGTGCCTGGTATAGTTGGGGGTTTTAAAATGTTTAAAATCCTCCATTCATACCTATAATCAGCCAGTGAAGCTGCAAAAATCCTAAAACTAAAATGTAGATAATCCTAGCACTTATATTATTATTATAATCAAAGAAATGCAAAACCCACAAGGGGCATGCAGCACCTAGCACTTATAAATTAAATAATACAGAACTTAACCATGCAGAATGTGAACAGGACTTTTGGGGTTATGGTTTTTTATTATTATAATCATGGGGGCGCTAAACTCGTAAGATACAGTTCATGTCGGGGGGATGGAAGGATTCAGGCCAACCCGGGGAAAAGGGGCACAGATCCAATTCCCCGATCAAGAGCCCTCACCAGCATCAAAACCCCCCAGGGGGTTTTGGAACAGTAATCTAAAGCCAAGACCGCAGTCTGAGTATGTACGCGGAGCCCAGAGGTTATTCTACAGCTCTATACATCATTAGTGTTCACTTAAATTATATAACTCAATTCTGGTTTCCCTACCCCAGAATGGATATAAACATTGTAGAAATAAGATAAGGATGACAAAAATTAATCCACTGTATAAAAAACTTTTTAATAAGATAGTTTGTGAGTGCAAATGTGGGTGAGGGGAGACATAATTAAAGTGTATAATGGAAGATGGTCATAAATAAAGATGATTTAAAATTGGGGTGAGGAAACCTTTTTAAGAAAGAACCAAAATAATGGATTCAAATTGATAAGTTTATGTTTAGAAAGGATGTAGTAAAACTTGCAGAAATAATGATGAGGGGGCTATCTTCCCAAGTAAAACCCTTAATGCTAAAACCTTTAGTAGTCAAAAATAGGTTTCAAATACACGTGAGAGGAGATGGATTTGATTGTTACTTGATAGCATGGGTTAGTAGGGTTATCTGCTAATTCCTTGGATAGCCTTGAGAATAGGTTGACAAATATTTTGTTTGAGGGTTTGAATTTGAAAAAGACTTGCCTAGTATGAGCCAGTGGGCCCTTTCTGTAATGTGCCCATTTTTATGCCTTAGAGCCTTTTGCAGTATAGAGTCCCAACATTTTTTTCTAAGCCTCACCCTCCTGTCCACATATACAGTGGTACCCTCGGTTAACGATGGTCCCAAACTCCCCCTTTTATGTAAGTTTTTTTTTTAAATGCTTTTGTAAGTGTTTTTTTGGGGCAAAGGACTATTATTTTACATTATTCCTAATGGGATAAATTGTTTGGTAATGGCACTTGAACAGCTTTCTGGAATAAAAAAATATCGAACCGAGGTACCACTTACAGTGGCCCCCCGATTTTGAAGGTTCTTACTTAAAATGTGTTTCGTGTTTTTACGACTCAGAACGAAACCGCCGGTTTCGTAACGAAGACCTGTCCGCCCTGCCCCGCCTGCGGGGGACCGGGACGCCCCGGGGAAGCTTGACCATTAAAACATTACCCAGCGCCTCTTTCAAACATTCACACTCATTTGTGTTTTTTTTGGGGCTTTTTGGGTTGTCACTGTGAAATAAGTCACCATAGGTCCATTATTATTATAACTGGGAAGCTAAACCAAGGGGTTATAAGGGTGCACCCAAAGGGCCAAAAAAGCTTCCCAGTGGCACCCTGTTAGCATTCATGGAGGGAGTGTAGCATTCATGCGGAGTTTAGCATTCATGCAGGGGGGTGAGATTGTGCAGGGAGTGTAGCACATGCAGGGGGTGTAGAACAGAGAGAGATAGCAGGCATGGGGGTGTAGCATTCATGCAGGGAGGATCATTCATGCAGGGGGTGGCATTCATGGGGGGGAGCAGGCATAGGAGGAGGGCTGCAGGAGGTAGCAGGCATGAGGAGTGTAGCAGGCATGCAGGGGTGAGCAGGGATGCAGGGGGTGAGCAGGAGCAGGGGGTTTAGATTGATGGGGAGGCCCTTTATGCAGGGAGTTTAACATGCAGGGGGTGTAGCTTCCCGGAGGTAAGACATGCAGGGAGGTAGCAGGCATGCAGGAGTAGCAGATGCAGGGGGTTTAGCAGGCTGCAGGAGTGAGCCTTTGCAGGGGGTGAGCAGACATACAGGGGGGAGCAGGCATGCAGGGGTGTAAATCAGGAGTGAACCACAGGGGGGAGCAGGCATCAAGGGGGTAAAAGCAGGGGGGAAATGCAGGGGGTGTGAGGATCAGGGGGAAACAGGCATGCAGGGGGGAGCAGGGGAGGGGGTGTAACATGAGGGGGAGTGCAGGGGAAGAGGGATGCAGGGGGTGTAGAATGCAGGATAGCAGGCAGAGGGGGGGTAGCACAGCAGGGGGAGCAAAGATGAACATGAGGGGGGGTTTCAAAGGGGGGAGTGAACATAGGGGGGTAGCAGGCACCCGGGAGGAGAGGCTGCAGGAGTGTAGCAGGCATGCAGGAGGAGGGCAAGCAGGGGGGCAGGGATGCAGGAGGTGCAGGCATGCAGGGGGGTAGCAGGCAGCAGGGGTGTAGCAGGCAGCAGGGGGTGTAGCAGGCATGCAGGGAGGAGCAGGCATGCAGGAGGGCAGGCGCAGGGGGGAGAGGCATGCAGGAGGAGAGGCATGCAGGGAGTGAGCAGGCATGAGGGGGAGGGCCGGGATGCAAAGGAGCAGGCATGCAGGGAGTGGGAGGCATGCAGGGAGGAGCAGGCATGCAGGGGGTTTACATTTACAGGGAGTTTTTCATTGATGCAGGGGGTTTAGAGGAGCAGGGGGTGTATTATGCAGGGGGGTAGACAGCAGGAGTGAGGGAAAAGCAGGAGTTTAGCATTGATGGGGAGTTTAGATGATGCAGGGGGGTTTAGGGCATGCAGGGAGTGAGCTTTCATGAGGGAGGAGCAGCATGGGGAGTGTAGCAGGCATGCAGGGGGTAGCACGCAGGAGTGGAATCACAGGAGGGACAGGCATGCAAGGGGGGTAAATGCAGGGGGTGTAGAGGCACAGGGGGGTAAGGATGCAGGGAGGGGGTAGCAGGGGTGCAGGAGGGAGCAGGCATGCAGGGGGGGTAGCAGGCATGCAGGAGTGAGCAGGCATGCAGGGGGTGTAAGGCTGCAGGGAAGTGGGAAGGGGGGAAGGCCCGGAGTGGATTTCCCGAGAGGATGAAGAATTCCCAACAAGTGTTTAATTGTGATGAAACAGGCTGTTTTAAGAAAATGGGGCCCCCAAATCTTTAAACTTTCCCGATGCCCAACTCTTCAATAAAAGGGAGTAAATGTTTACAGGGGACCCGGTTTTCTATTTTTATTCCCGAAGCTGGTGCCATTACCAAACGAATTTTTTCCCCTTTAAGAAATGTTGTAAAATAGACTAGTCCTTTTAGACCCCCAAAATTACACTTACAAAAGCTTTTAAAAAAAAATAAACTTACATAAAAGGGTGAGTTTGGGGACCATCGAAAAGGGGGAGTACCACTGTATATATATATATATTTGTTTTTAATTATTTTAT
>WNWK01017404.1:0-42541 GCA_009830355.1 Cherax destructor | reverse complement strand
GTTTCCTTTTTTAATGGGCTTGCCTGAGCATATTAACCGCGCGTAATGAATATGAATGAGTAACTTCTGACTCATTTGGGTTATTTTTGGGATAATTTATAAAAAATTTCTTTATAATTATCTGAAAAATTGAAACATGTATAATGAACCAAAATTTATATTCATTCACTACACCGTGCGGTCAACAGTAACCTGATTCACCACGAGGCCTGGTCACAGGGGGTCGCGGGGAAGTTGACCCTTTAAAATCTCTCCAGGTATAGGTTACCTCCAGGTATACTCTCCAGGTATATCATTTGATTAAGCCCCGCGTCAGGAAACATTTATCCGGGGTTTCCCTGACAAATTAACTAACAAAATTTGGGTGTATACCTGGAATATACCTGGAGAGGGTCTCGAGGATCAGCCCCGCGGCCCGGTCTGTAACCAGGCCTTATGATGAATCAGAGCCAATCAACCAGGCTGTTACTGTTGGCCGCACGGTGTAGTGAATGAATATAATTTCTGGTTCATTATCTTTTTTAAATTTTTTCCAGATAAGCCGCTAGTCTGACTTTTTTGGTTATCTTAAATAATGATAATAATAATAATATTATTATTATTAATACTCTATTTCTACAAGTACATGTACAAGGAATACAGACCATAGCTGACATATAATAATGAGGAGCGCTAAACCCGTAGGATTATATAGCACCTGTGGGGAAGGGTGATGGAAGGAATTTAGGCTTAATTCAGGGAACCGGTGCACAGATCCAATACCTAGATCAAGAGCCCCTCACCAGCATCAAGGAACGTCCCTTGAGGGGATTCACTGTTATACAGAAAGACCTTCAAGCAGATCATTTCGGGCGAATTAGATCAATATTGTCCCCAGAATGCGACCCACACCCGTTGACTGTGTAACATGCCAAGACAAAACCATTCTTATTACTAATTTTTTAGAGGCTAAACATTCTAAACTACCTCACTATGGTAAATATATTTAATCATTTGAAATTTGTACTCATTTGTAATCTGTAATACAATCTAGTTATCCTGAACTACCTCACTATTGTGAATCTCTTTAATCATTTGAAATTTATATTCATATGTAATTTGTAATATAGATTAAAGCTTAGTATTAAGTCTGCCCGAAATGTCTAGCATGCCCAGGCATGCTAGGCATGCTAACGGCCATCCTAGTAATTATAGTCCTTAGTCCTTAAAATGTAAAGCACACATTGTAATTTGACTAACACCCAGGTTATAATAATAATAATAATAATAATAATAATAATAATAATAATAATAATAATACTTTATTTAGACATTGTAAATTATATATGGTAGATATAGTTATACATAGTAATTACATAGTTATTACTTAGTTATTAATGAGATGTACATACCAAAAGCCCCTACTTAATTCTAGACTACATGGTAAAAAGTTATGGTTGATAATTTATAAAATAAGTAAAGTTGCATATCTAAGTTATACAGTTTGAAGATAAGTTGAACATATCAATTAATTGTAGCAATGCAACTATTTGAGTGAGATAACAATTTAGAACAATTAATTGCATTGCAGTTAGTTTACGTGGTCATTATAATGTAAGTGTTGTGGAAATAATTAGCTAGGTATGTAATATTCATAACAGGTTTTACATTCAATTAATTAGTCAGGTTTTTACGTTTGATTATTCAACTTTGCTGGGAATGTTTGATATTGAGCAATTAGCTTTGGGTGAGAAGGTGGTTTTTTAGCATCGTTTTGAGTTGGGGTACAGGTAGGGTTTCTTTGGCAATGACAGGTAATGAATTCCAAATTTTCGTGCCTTTTATATGCATTGAGTTTTACATAGTGTTAGATGGACACGGGAACATCGAGGAGTGATCTGTGTCAAGTGTTATGGTCATGTGTCCTGTTAAAATTGGTAAGGAGAAGTTTGAGTGGTGGGTTAATATTTGCATAGAGTGTTCTATGTATGTAATAGGCACAGTAAAAAGTATGGATGTCTTGTATGGTGAGTAAGTTTAGGTTTTGAATATTGGTGTAGTATGTTGCCTGGAGTGAGAATTTGTTATCATTCTAACTGCTGCCTTTTGTTGTGTTATTAGTGGTCTGAGATGAGTTATTGATGTAGAGCCCCATGCGCAGATTCCATAGGTGAGGTAGGGGTAAATGAGTGAGTGATATAGGGTAAGGAGAGCTGGTTGTGGAACATAGTACCGTATCTTGGATAGTATTCCCACGGTCTTTGAGACTTTCTTGGAGATTTGTTGTATATGTGTCTGAAATTTGAGGCCACTGTCAAGATGGATTCCTAAGAATTTTCCCTCTGTGAGTTTTGTGATAGGGGACCCGTTTATCATTATGTTAAGTGGTGCGTTTGTAGCTCTGTTCCCAAACTGGATAAAATAGGTTTTATGAATATTGAGAGTAAGTTTGTTGGTCATCATCCAGGTAGATATTTACTGCAATTCAGTATTTGCAGTGTTGGCTAGTGTGTCTGGGCTTGGGTGAGAGATAACGTATGTAGTGTCATCTGCTAAAAGTATGGGTTTGAGTAGTTGAGATGCATTTGGTAGGTCGTTAATGTAAATGAGAAAGAGTAGTGGGCCAAGAACACTTCCTGTGGGACACTTACGGTAATAGTTTGCGCGATGGAGCTAGCTCCATTTGTGTACACATATTGGTTTCTGTTGCTAAGGTATGATTTTAGGTAGTTTAGGGAGTGTTCTCTTATACCATAGTGTGATAATTTTAAGTGTAACAGATCATGGTCAACTGTATCAAAAGCTTTACGTAAATCAATGAAGATTCCCACTGGGATTTCTTTTTTATCAAGGGCGGTGTAAATTATTTCTAACATGTGTATAATGGCATCATTTGTATTTTTATTAGGCCTGAATCCAAATTGACAGTGGTTGAGTACGTTGTTGGAGGTGAGGTAGGAATATATTTGTCTATGAAATAATTTTTCAAAGATTTTGAGAGAAGGGGTAAGTTAGATATCGGCCTGTAGTTATTCAGGTCTGCTTGATCTCCTCCTTATGTATTGGGGTGACCTCGCTATTTTGAGTATTGATGGGAAGGTAGAGGATTCAATGGATTTGTTAATGAGTGTTGCAATAATTGGTGAGAGAACTTGAGAGGCTTTTTGTATATATAAGGTGGTAAGTTATTTAGGTCACCTGCTTTGTTTTTTAATGTGTTGATTATAAGTGAAACTTCTATTGGGTTGGTTGGGGCTAGGAATAATGTGTTCGGATAGGTGTCAGTGAGATAGTCGTTAGGTGGAGTATTTGAACTTGGGATTTTGCTTGCCAGCTTTTTACCTATGGTGGAGAAGAATTTTACTTTACTGCTAGGTGATCATAGACTGCAGGTGTCTTAAGGAAACGCTTCCTAATGTTTCCACCTGTACCGGGATCGAACCCCGGAGTTCAGTGAGCTGAATGCGCTAGCAATCGGGCTATAGGACATTTAAACACTTATGATAATTGCACTTATGTGTACCTGCGCCCGAACATACTTACTCAACCCTAATGTATCTTCTAGAAAAAACAGTGGCTCAGTTGACAACACACTTATCTCACATATTGAGTATCCGTGGTTCGATCCCCTGGTCTCAAACCGAGCCACGGGGGCGTTGACCCCGAAACCCTCTCCAGGCAAACTCCAGGAAAATGGGTGGGAACATTGGGCATGTTTCCTTACACCTGCTGTCGCTGTTCTCCTAGCATTAAGTAGGTATCCGAGTGTCAGCTACTGGTGTACTCGCCTAATTGTGGTTGCCGGTGTCGATTCATAGCTCCTGGGTGGCATCCTGGGGGGACAAGACTAAAGGACGACAATATAAATAAGACCGATAATCTCACAACGCACTGATTTTCTTTGGTAATTCTAGGTAGCTAACACTCTGGGATTAAAATCCTCCCAAAATATCTTAAGGATTTCCATTCATATTCAGTCACAAACTTTTATACAAAAAGTAATAGGGGCTCTGGTGGTCTGGGTTCGATTCCCAGCCAGGGCAGAAACATTGGGTGTATTTCTTTACACCTGTTGTCCATGTTCCCCATCAGTAAAATGGGTACCTGGGTGTTAGTCGACTGGTGTGAGTCGCATCCTAGGACACTGACCTAATCTGCCCGAAATGCTCAGCATAATAAGGGACTTTCTATATAGTAGTATGTCACTGATGTCAGCTAGGCCTGTATACCATGTACATGTACTTGTAGTAAATAAAGATATTATTATTATTATTATTATTATTATTATTATTATTAAATTTATCAACATTATCTGAGAGACTCAAGATGGGCGATAAGAATTTGCAAAACTTTCCACAGTTAGATATTGTATTTTGGTATTTTTGAGTAATTTTATTCCATAGGTTATTTGATTGTTTTTGCACTCCCACACTTTAACCTGTAATGCCCTAGTATGTGGAGGGCCTGCAGCCTAAGAGGCCAGTAGAAGGGTGAGTGTCATGGAACCCTACTACGAAAACCCGGTGACCTGGTGGCTAAAGCTCTGCTTCACCTGTTGTTATGGTCACCTAACAGCAAATAGGTACCTGGGTGTTAGTCGACTGGTGTGGGTTGCATCCCGGGGACAAGATTGAGGACCCCAGTGGAAATAAGACAGACAGTCCTCGATGACGCACTGACTTTCTTGGGTTATCCTGGGTCGTTAACCCTCCGGGTTAAAAATCCGAAGAAATCTTATCTTATCTTACTGACAGTTCGGCGAGTCACCATCGTTGTATACAAGAGTTAACCCTGAGAAGTTTCTTTACAATTTTCATTTTCTTCTAAGGCTTCTTATTTGTCATAGAAAACATAACGTTTTGTGTAACTCGTTTATTTCTTGTGCTAGTAAGTATAATAGGATAATAAAAATATAATATCTTCAGTTACTACAAGTACATGTACAAAGTATACAGACCATAGCTCACATCAATGACATACTACTATATAGAAAGTCGCTTGTTATGCTGAGCATTTCCAGCAAATTAGGTCAGTTTTGTCCCAAGATGCGACCAACACCAGTCCACTAACACCCAGGTACTAATTTTACTGGTGGGTGAACATGGACAACTGGCATAACTAAACACGTCCAGCGTTGCTACTCTTGCTGGGAATCAAACACAGACCATCATTGTGTGAAGGGAGAGCTTTTGCCACCAGGCCACGGGCCTGTGGCATAAATAAGTGCTTATAAGTAAGTTTAGATACACCTAAGTACAATTATTATTGAAAGGACCCCAATGGAAATAAAGGACCCCAATGGAAATAAAGGATCCAATGGAAATAAAGGACCCCAGTGAAAATAAGTTACTTGTCTGACGTTTTTTGGGTTATCCTAGGTTCTCTACACATATGTTGCTATGTATGATAAATCTATGTAACTGTATTTGTGTATACCTGAATAAACTTACTTATATACATAAACTACCTAAGGTAACCCACAAAAGTCAGATAAATGATTTTTTTTACCCTACTCACGTGAGACAAATTAAAGATGACATTTCAATCTTTTTTTATCATATGCAATACTTAGTGACATAGGATAAATTGACTTGGATAAACTTCTTTATAGAAAGCTCCTCCTTATTTATTTATATTTATATTTATTTATATCTTTATTTACTACAAGTACATGTACAAGGTGACCTGTACTTAGCTCAGTGGTGACCTGTACTTAGCTCTGTGAGGACGTGTCTAGTGTGCTCTCTGTGAATCTGAATCAAGATGTCTTCTCTTGAGCAACTCTACCAGCAGCTGAAAGAGGAGTTTAGTGTTGCTAAGCTAGAGATACGGCGATTGACGGAGAAAACAAGAGGATTCGTAGTAATCCTCCTGTTGTGAGTCCTCAGGTCAAGAGAGGAACCTGGGCTGTGGCTGGGCAACAAGGAATGAAGCTGAAGATCAAGAAGACTGTAGGAGCGGCAGAAACAATGAAGAACCAGAAGACTACTGTGGAAACTTCCAACCCATTTTCGGTGCTACCCGACGAATGTGGGCTGTCTACTGGGAATGTCACAACGAGCACCAAGGAAGCATTGGCGGACGAGAGTGAATCAACATCCCTTGAAACCCCAACGAAGACCATCAAGAACGTCAACACGAACTCCGCCAGTGAAGGTAAGAATATTGTTTTAGTTGGGGACAGTCAGGTTAAGTATATCTAGCAGGATAAACAGGTGGAGGCCGTGTCCGCCTTGCTCCATGTTTTTTCCTGTTTTCCGCGGTTTCTTTTACATGCTAGAACTTTAAAACTGTGCCAGTGATCTTATAAGGTACATCCCTCCAGTGCTCGCAACTAATCAAGCAGAAAACAGTTAAACTGAATTCAAAAATTAGTGTGCCACATCATAGCAGAGCCATACTCCCAGAGGGAACATAGGCTTAATTGCCGAGTGAAATAACAAAATAGAACAAATATTTGTCAGAGGAAGGAAGGTCTCCCTGAAAATAGGATGTAGATATGTTATAGTGAATACCACAGTGGTGCTGTAGTATACAGATAGGATAATAAATGTTAAAGTGAAACCTACTGAAGTGTTAGGCTTAAGGAGTTTCGTGTTTGAAATCAGTTGCCAGCAGTCGCGGCTCCCTACCACGCAGGTCAGCTCTATTGATAATCTTCTAAACCTGCTAGTGTACCTGACCTAAATTAGTGATTACATTGGTATAAAAGAATTTCTATTGAAATACGAATAGGTGCACAATCTTGAGGAAATACGTAAAGTGTCCAGCTTGAAAAAATATGATAAACAGTGTCGAGTTGTGAGTTGTCAGTGACCGATTTTAGCAACATAAGACCTTTTATCATCCAGTCAACCAATGTGAAAAACAGCATTGTTGTGGTGCAGGTAGAAAAAATCTAGAAAAGCTAAATACAGTACAGTGATCTATAAGTGCCTAAAACTCCAGGTAGTAATACAGCTCTCTCCCTCTCCCTCCCCCTCCCTCTTTCTCTCTCCCTCCCTCCCCCCTCTCCCTCTCCCTCTCTCTCCCTCCCTCTCCATCTCTCCCTCCCTCCCTCCCCCACTTGATCCACCCTCTTCCACACTTCCTCCAAGCTATCTCCCTTCCCCTCGCCCCCTTCCACGAGTACCCCGCCCTACCACCCCTCCTCCCTATCTCTCTCCTGTCTCCCTCCTTCTGACACTCTCCTCCATATCCCTCTACTCCATATCCCTCTCCTTCCTCCCTCTGTCTGACACTCTGCCTCTTTCCCCACCTGTCTCTCTATACCCTCTCTCTCCCTACCTCAAGGGCACACCGTGGGAATATGGGTAGCTCAGGGAGAGGGATGTCAACAAGGAGAACGATGGTCGATACAGGGAGGCCACAGTGGGAGGAGGAACACAACAAAAGTGCCTAAAACTCCAGGTAGTAATACAGCTCTCTCCCTCTCCCTCCCCCTCCCTCTTTCTCTCTCCCTCCCTCCCCCTCTCCCTCTCCCTCTCTCTCCCTCCCTCTCCATTTCTCCCTCCCTCCCTCCCCCACTTGATCCACCCTCTTCCACACTTCCTCCAAGCTATCTCCTTCCCCTCGCCCCTTCCACGAGAACCCCGCCCTACCGAACAAGATAACTTGTCTGATGCAGTTATAATAAACAGCAACCACATTCCCAGAGACATAACTCAATCCCAGTGCAAGGAAACTGCTATCAACATATTACAAGACCACCTACAAGTTAATGTGCAAAGGAATGAAATCAAGGAAACACGATTGCTAGGAAAACAAGGTAAACCTAGTATAATGATCAGACTTCACTCATATGATACAAAAAAGGACCTAATTAAATCAGCAATTACAATGAAATGTGGAGTATACATCAACGAGTGCCTAACCAGGAAACGTCAAAACCTTCTGTTTAGGCTGAGAAAACTTAAACTGGAGAACAAAATCCATCAGTGCTTCGCTCGTGATGGGAAAATACTAGTTCGAAAAGTATCAACAGGTCAGCAATTTTCTATATCAAACGAACGTGATCTCACCAACTTCCTTAGACAAGCTGACATTACCATTACTGATTAGCCTATTGTCCTCAACACATAATATACGTGTGGTGTAACATTAGTGTATGTTACTACTACTTTGTGAAAAAATTTTGTACTAACTTTATACTAGCTAGTACCAACTACCTCATACACTATGTACTTTACTTTTACCTGGAGTCTACCTGGAGAGAATTCCAGGGGTCAACGCCCCCGCGGCCCGGTCTGTGACCAGGCCTCTTGTTGGACCAGAGCATGATCAACCAGGCTGTTACTGCTGGCCGCACGCAGTCCAACGTACGAACCACAGCCCGGCTGATCAGGTACCGACTTGAGGTGCCTGTCCAGTGCCTGCTTGAAGACAGCCAGGGGCTTGTTGGTAATCCCCCTGATGTATGCTGGGAGGCAGTTGAACAATCTTGGGCCCCTCACACTTATTGTGTTGTCCCTCAACGTGCTAGTGGCACCCCTGCTCTTCATTGGGGGAATGTTACATCGCCTGCCGAGTCTTTTGCTTTCGTACGGAGTGATTTTTGTGTGCAAGTTTGGTACTAAGCCCTCGAGAATTTTCCATGTGTATATAATAATGTATCTCTCCCGCCTGCGTTCTAGAGAGTACAGGTTTAGGAACTTCAAGCGTTCCCAGTAGTTGAGGTGGTTTATCGCACTTATGCGTGCGGTGAAGGTTCTCTGCACATTTTCAAGGTCAGCAATTTCACCCGCCTTGAAAGGTGCAGTTAGTGTGCAGCAATATTCCAGCCTAGATAGAACAAGCGATCTGTAAAGTGTCAACATGGGCTTGGCATCCCTGGTTTTGAAGGTTCTCATTATCCATCCTGTCATTTTTCGAGCAGATGCAATTGCTACATTGTTATGGTCCTTGAAGGTGAGATCCTCTGACATGATCACTCCCAGGTCTTTGACATTAGTTTTTCGCTCTATTGTGTGGTTTGAATTAGTTTTGTACTCCGATGAGATTTTAATTTCTTCACGTTTCCGTATCTGAGTAATTGAAATTTCTCATCATTGAACTTCATATTGTTTTCTGCAGCCCATTTAAAGATTTGGTTTATGTCTGCTTGGAGTCTTGCAGTGTCTTCAACGGTGGACACTGTCATACAGATTCGGGTGTCATCTGCAAAGGAAGACACAGCACTGTGGCTTATATCCCTGTCAATGTCTGATATGAGGATGAGGAATAGGATGGGAGCAAGTACTGTGCCTTGTGGAACAGAGCTTTTCACAGTAGCTGCCTCAGACTTTACTCTGTTGACTACTACTCTTTGTGTTCTACGTGTTAGGAAATTATAAATCCATCTACCAACTTTTCCTGTTATTCCTTTATCACGCATTTTGTGTGCTATTACACCATGGTCACACTTGTCAAAGGCTTTTGCAAAATCTGTGTATATAACATCTGCATTCTGTTTATCTTCTAGAGCATCGAGGACCTTGTCGTAGTGGTCCAGTAGTTGGGACAGACAGGAGCGGCCTGCTCTAAACCCATGCTGTCCTGGGTTGTGCAATTGATGGGTATCAAGATGGGTGGCGATCTTGCTTCTTAGAACCCTTTCAAAGATTTTTATGATATGGGACGTTAGCGCAATTGGTCTGTAGTTCTTTGCTATTGCTTTACTGCCCCCTTTGTGGAGCGGGGCTATGTCTGTTTTTTTTAGTAGCTATTACTTGCTTAAACTTTATAATATAAATCAAATCTTGCTTCTAAGTTAATTTTATATCATATTTACTATCTGTCCATTTAATTGAATCCCCATTTATATATTCTCTTGAAATCGTTCCCAGCAAATCAATACCTAGTACTGCCTTTCATCCAATAATTCCTTTACTTGAAGCTTTAAAAAAATAATTAAGGTGCTAATTCTGGTGCTAAAGTGTTTTACTCTTTTTATTTACTATTATATTCCCTAAAGTGTTAACTCATAATTAAGGTGCTAATTTTGGTGCTAAAGTGTTTTACTCTTTTTATTTACTATTATATTCCCTAAAGTGTTAACCCTCATTGTTTACTATTATATTCCCTAGTTTTTATTTAAAAAAAAATTCTAACTGCCACAGTTCTTATATTAATTTTTATTATAATAATTAAGGTGCTAACTCAGGTACTAATTTACTTTACTTTCATTGTTTGCTATCATTTTCCCTAGCTCCTTTATTCCCAGCTTTAGTAAACTACCATAGTTCAATTAATTGCATTTGTATAAATTGACTAAGGTACAAATTCACGTGCCAAGAACTCTGTCAAATACCCTGTATCTCTACAAACTCTTATTAAAAATTTGTAATAATCAAATAGTTCCTAAGAATTTAATCTAGTACCATATTATTAAGTTTAGTATTATCTATTCTTCTCAGGTCTAGTTATAGAATCACATCAAATCTTATGGTTACAGGAATTGATCCTGATATCAACCTATTATTAAATGACTTACATGATTCCAACAGCAACTGCAACTATTACACAGCAGATCAAGCAAAGACATTACTCAGAGCCAACAATAACATAACTATCTTCAATTACAATGTTAGATCTTTGAGCAAACATTATGATGACCTCACAGCACTACTCCAATCCCTCCAGACCAATATGTCAATCATCACACTCACTGAGACCTGGCTGAAGCCTGATACTACAGATGTCTATGCCATCCCAGGTTACACAGCCATTCACAATTGTAGGACAGATCAGCGAGGGCGTGGAATAGCTATATATTACTCAGATCAACTTGAATGTATCAATAACTCTTGCATAAGGGATGAGCATGGAGAATATATTATAGCTAAATTTAAATCAAAAGACCTGCAAAAACCCCTCACAGTGATAAACATCTACAGATTACCACAGTCAAACATTCACCATTTTAGTGAAAAACTAGGTAACCTAATAACTGATGCACACATGAACAAAGACCATTTGCTGCTCACAGGAGACTTCAATATAAATCTCCTACATGACCAGGACCCACAAGTAACAGAATTCACAAACACTATGAGCAACTGCTTGTTACTACCAACAATATCAAAACCTACAAGAATCTCAGAGACTAGTACCTCATTACTAGACCACATCTGGACTAATACTATAGCCCCTCTAAAATCAGGCATCATCACAGACAACACCACAGACCACTATCCGACCTTTCTCATAACTAATCTTGGTAAATTGCCCCTAGATATTACAAAAGTTACCTTCAGACTACATAATGAGTCAGCTGTAAATAACTTTATAACAGCTATGATTAACATTGACTGGCATAATGAGTTAGAAACATATACAGATACTAATGAATGCATCAAGAATTTCCTTAACAAAACACACCACCTCTATAACAAACATTGCCCTAAAAAAAACTAAACAGATCACAGCTAAGAGACTTAACAATCCCTGGCTAACACCCAGCATCCTTAAATCCATTAACAAAAGGCACCAATATGAAAAACAATACAGAAGGGCTCTAATAACCAGAGAACAATCCAAACGCTACTCATCAATCCTTACCAGCCTGATAAGGAGATCAAAAACATTGTATTATGAGAACAGACTCCAGAACATAAAAGGTGATATGAAAAAGACCTGGAAGACCCTATCTGCAATTCTAGGAAATAATAAGATAGCGAAAAACAACACCATCAAATTATCAAGAGCAGATGAACCCTACTCTCACCTGCTGAGACAGCAAACAGACTTAATGTTTTCTTCTCCACCATAGGAAAGAATCTAGCGAGTAAAATCCCAAGCTCAAACACCCGTCCAACAGACTACCTCACAAACACCTACCCTAATACGCTATTCCTAGCTCCTACCAACCCAATTGAAGTCTCGCTCATAATCAACACCCTTAAAAACAAGGCAGGAGACATAAACAGCCTACCAACTTTTATGTACAAAAAAGCTTCACAGGTACTGTCACCAATTATAGCAACACTATTCAATAAATCCATTGAAGCCTCTACCTTTCCATCAATTCTCAAAATAGCTAGGGTCACCCCGATCCACAAAGAAGGTGATCAAACAGACCTGAATAATTATAGACCAATTTCTAATTTACCATTGCTTTCTAAAATCTTCGAAAAACTAATTCATAGACAAATCTATTCCTACCTCGTCTCACACAATGTACTCAACCCCTGTCAATTTGGATTCAGGACAAACAAGAGCACAAACGATGCTATTACGCACATGTTGGAGTTAATATATACAGCACTTGAGAAAAAAGAAGTCCCACTGGGAATCTTCATTGATCTACGCAAAGCTTTTGATACAGTCGACCATGATTTACTGCTCACAAAATTAGCACACTATGGTATAAGGGGGCACAAACTCAACTACCTAAAGTTATACCTCACCAACAGAAGCCAATACGTGTACACAAATGGAGCGAACTCTTCCACACAACAAATTACAGTCGGAGTCCCTCAAGGAAGTGTCCTGGGGCCACTCCTATTCCTCATTTACATAAATGACCTACCGAATGCATCACAACTACTCAAACCCATTTTATTTGCAGATGACACAACATATGTCTTCTCTCACCCAAATCCAGTTATACTGGCCAACACTGTTAATGCCGAATTACAGAAAATATCAACATGGATGACGACTAACAAGCTTACTCTCAATACTGACAAGACCTACTTCATACAGTTTGGAAGCAAAGCTACAAATGTTCCACTTAACATAACACTCAATGGTACTCCCATCACAAGACTCACAGAGGGAAAATTCCTAGGAATCCACCTTGACAGTAGCCTTAAATTCCAAACACATATACAACAAATTTCCAAGAAAATCTCGAAGACAGTAGGCATATTATCAAAGATACGCTATTATGTACCTCAATCAGCTCTCCTTGCACTATACCATTCACTTATCTACCCGTATCTCACCTATGGAATCTGTGCATGGGGATCAACAACGTTAAATCACCTTAGACCACTCATAACACAACAAAAGGCCGCAGTCAGAATGATAACAAATTCCCACTCTAGACAGCATACTCCACCAATATTCAAAAGTCTCAAACTACTCACCGTAAAGAACATTCATACTTACTCTTGTGCCTACTACATATATAAAACTTTACACTCTAATATAAACCCTCTGCTCAAAACTCTCCTCACCAACTTTAATTGGACCCATGACCACAACACACGACACAGATCACTTTTTGATATACCCCGTGTTCATATCAACCTATGTAAAAATTCTATGCACATAAAGGGCCCCAGAATCTGGAATTCATTACCAGTAAATATTAAGATAATCTTGTCTGAAAATCAATTTAAGACTCAACTCAAATACCACCTACTCACCCAAAACTAAATGATCATACTATAAACTACTTTGAAAAATGCTCATTGTTACTTTCCTATACGATAATCTCAATTTTTAATAATATGTTACTATTATGTTACCCCCTACTCATATTATAAGTTAATGTCAAAAATGCTCAATGTTATTTTCCTTAAGATAATCTCAATTCCATATTATCATTCAAGAATCTTAACACCTGTAACAATCTAATATCTTTATATAATAATTTAAACAGTAAAATTTCATCATATTGTAATTTTGAAAATAATTTTTAACTAGAATAAACTCAATAAATTTCTCTAATATTAAGTACATAGTTTTTAAGGACTAGAATAAGCTGCCCCTAATGCCATGGCATGTCAGTGGCTCTCCTTGCACTCAATTTACATTGTAACTTCCGATACCCATGTAATCTGCAATGAAATAAAATTTGTTTGTTTGTTTGTTTGTTTGAAAAGGAATGGGAGAGGACGATATTGGTGATCACCGAGGAGGAACTCAATAAAAGGGAAAAGGAATGGGAGAGGAAGATATTGGTGATCACTGAGGGAATGGAGAGGAGGATAGCTGAGGAGAGTAGAAAATGGGAAATGCAAGTCAAAAAAGCAGAAGCCAAGATCCAGATCTTAGAAGTGAAGCTGCAGAGACTGACACAGTGCAGAGACAAAAGTACCTGGTCAGAAATGGAGCTTGGAGCTTGTGCATCAGACACAGCCAATGGGAATGAGGAGGAAAAAGGAGAACTCTTGTATGCACAGGCACTGTCAGACTCACGTGGGGCCCAAAACAAGATGAGCAGGATACTAACAACACACAAGAGGGATATAGAAAAAGCAGCCAGGGACAAGAAGAGCACCACAGTATCAACGAATGAGAGCACAGTAAATACACATGAGAGGGTAGGCAAAGCAGCAGATTCACTAAACGCAGAGACCCCAACAATACACTGCAGTGGACAGGGACAAATGAGCAGGCCGGACACACAAAGGAACACAGGGGCTTCAACCATGACAGCACCAGGAGATGCTAATGCATCATTGACGAGGCAATGGGAGACACAGTGGGAGGAGGAAAGGGAGAAGTCGATCTTTGTCTATGGCCTGAAGGAAGTCGAAGGGGACACCCTTGACAGAAGAAAACAGGAGGAGAAAGAAAGGATCAAAGGTATCATGTTAGCAACAGGGGGAGACACGTCCCAGGTGACAATTTTCGGAGAATCAGGTGGTACACAAGGGGAAGAAATCGACCTCTCAAGGTAATCTTCAAGGCAGAATCAGCCTGGATCATGATCCTGCAAGAGAAAGCATGGCTGAGGGCGAATCAGGAGTACCAGAATGTATACCTAGACCGAGACAGAACACAGGAAGAAAGGGAGTCCCTGAAGGAGAGGATAAGAAAGCGAAGAGAGGAGACAGTGAGATACGGAGGACACCAGGCCCAAGTAGAAGGACAAACACACCCCCTGGAAGCACCCATCAATTGCACAACCCAGGACAGCATGGGTTTAGAGCAGGCCGCTCCTGTCTGTCCCAACTACTGGACCACTACGACAAGGTCCTGGATGCTCTAGAAGATAAACAGAATGCAGATGTTATATACACAGATTTTGCAAAATCCTTTGACAAGTGTGACCATGGTGTAATAGCACACAAAATGCGTGATAAAGGAATAACAGGAAAACACGTAGAACACAAAGAGTAGTAGTCAAATGAGTAAAGTCTGAGGCAGCTACTGTGAAAAGCTCTGTTCCACAAGGCACAGTACTTGCTCCCATCCTATTCCTCATCCTCATATCAGACATTGACAGGGATATAAGCCACAGTGCTGTGTCTTCCTTTGCAGATGACACCCGAATCTGTATGACAGTGTCCACCGTTGAAGACACTGCAAGACTCCAAGCAGACATAAACCAAATCTTTAAATGGGCTGCAGAAAACAATATGAAGTTCAATGATGAGAAATTTCAATTACTCAGATACGGAAAACGTGAAGAAATTAAAATCTCATCGGAGTACAAAACTAATTCCAACCACACAATAGAGCGAAAAACTAATGTCAAAGACCTGGGAGTGATCATGTCAGAGGATCTCACCTTCAAGGACCATAACAATGTAGCAATTGCATTTGCTCGAAAAATGACAGGATGGATAATGAGAACCTTCAAAACCAGGGATGCCAAGCCCATGTTGACACTTTACAGATCGCTTGTTCTATCTAGGCTGGAATATTGCTGCACACTAACTGCACCTTTCAAGGCGGGTGAAATTGCTGACCTTGAAAATGTGCAGAGAACCTTCACCGCACGCATAAGTGCGATAAAGCACCTCAACTACTGGGAACGCTTGAAGTTCCTAAACTTGTACTCTCTAGAACGCAGGCGGGAGAGATACATTATTATATACACATGGAAAATTCTCGAGGGCTTAGTACCAAACTTGCACACAAAAATCACTCCGTACGAAAGCAAAAGACTAGGCAGGCGATGTAACATCCCACCAATGAAAAGCAGGGGTGCCACTAGCATGTTGAGGGACAACACAATAAGTGTGAGGGGCCCAAGATTGTTCAACTGCCTCCCAGCATACATCAGGGGGATTACCAACAAGCCCCTGGCTGTCTTCAAGCAGGCACTGGACAGGCACCTCAATTCGGTACCTGATCAGCCGGGCTGTGGTTCGTACGTTGGACTGCGTGCGGCCAACAGTAACAGCCTGGTTGATCAGGCTCTGGTCCAAAAAGAGGCCTGGTCACAGACCGGGCCGCGGGGGCGTTGACCCCTGGAATTCTCTCCAGGTAGACTCCAGGTAGACCCACAACGGGCCTCAAATCACAACAACCCAACGGCAACCATACATTTTAACACCACACACACACACATCAGTCCCCCTGTCCCCACCCCAGCAACCCAAAACCCACCATCACAATTACCCCCAACCCCCATCACAAACTCCATCCCACCAACCCATTCCCCAACCATACAATCCCCCTATGGGCACCTTGCCGACACCCCCCCAACCCACCAAGATCCCCCCAGGGCCACAGTATTGGAAACAAGGTTGAAGGTTTGGTATACAAACATGGATGGAATTATGAATAAGTATGAAGAGTGGAATGAAAGAATAGGTGAGATGTCCCCAGACATCATAGCCGTCACAGAAACTAAACTCAATGAGGCAGTAACAGACACATTCTTCCCACAGGGATATCAGATCCTGAGGAAAGATAGAAGGACTGCAGGAAGGCCTTCGACACAGTTCCTCATATGAGATTAGTAAAGAAGTTGAAAGAACAGGAATGTATAACAGGAAGGGCACTGGAATGGATCAGGGAATAGCTCACAGGGAGGCAACAACGGGTCATGGTGCAAGATGAGGTATCACAGTGGGCACCTGTGATGAGCGGTGTACTGCAGGGGGTCAGTCCTAGGACCAGTGCTATTCTTGGTATATGTAAATGACATTACAGACGGGATAGACTCAGAAGTGTCTCTGTTTGCAGATGATGTGAAACTAATAAGGAGAATCACATCAGAAGAGGACTTTAAACAGACCTGGACAAGCTTGACATCTGGTCTAGCAACTGGCTTCTCGAATTTAATCCCACCAAATGCAAAGTCATGAAGATCGGAGAAGGGCAAAGAAGACCACTGACAGAGTACAGAATAGGTGGACAAAGGCTACAAACCTTGTCAAAGGAGAAAGACCTTGGGGTGAGTATAATGCCAAGCACGTCTCCGGAGGCACACATCAACCAGATAACTGCGGCAGCATATGGGCGACTGGCAAACCTAAGATTAGCATTCCGTTACCTTAACAAAGAATCGTTCAAGACACTGTACACCATGTACGTCAGGCCTATACTAGAGTATGCAGCACCAGTCTGGAACCCAAATCTTGTCAAGCACGTCAAGAAACTAGAGAAAATGCAAAGGTTTGCGACAAGGCTAGTTCCACAACTCAGGGGACTGTCCTATGAAGAAAGGTTGAAGGAAATAGGACTAACAACACTGGAGGACAGAAGGGTTAGATGAGACATGATAACGACATACAAAATACTGCGGGAATCGACAAGGTGGATAGTGACAGAATGTTCAAGAGAGGGAACACAGAAACAAGGGGGCACAACTGGAAGCTGAAGACTCAGATGTGTCAAAAGGATGTTAGGAAGCATTTCTTCAGCCATAGAGTAGTCAGGAAGTGGAATAGTCTAGCGAACGATATAGTGGAGAGGGGAACCATACATAGTTTTAAGATAAGGTATGATAAAGCTCATGGAGCAGGGAGAGGAGAGACCCAGTAGTGGACAGAGAAGAGGCGGGGCCAGGAGCTGAGTCTCGACCCCTGCAACCACAATTAGGTGAGTACAGGGTGCAGAGGTAAAACAGGGTGCCAGAGGTAAAACAGTGTGCCAGAGGTAAAACAGGGTGCCAGAGGTAAAACAGGGTGCCAGAGGTAAAACAGGGTGCCAGAGGTAAAACAGGGTGCCAGAAGTATGGCCGTTCGTCATAGGAGATAGATTTTAGATTTTGCCACCGAAGTGGCTAGTTTATTGTGCACCCCATATCCATCCTGTGGACGGTAGCGCAAGAGCATATGGATACACAAAAGGCCTAGGCACTAGGCCCCAAAGGGGTTACCAATTGTAAATTTGGGTTTATATCTACATTTCAGTTATCTGTTACAAGCAAATTTAGGAAATTTGCTTAGTACAATTGGTATCTTATATCATAAATAAGATATCTTGACATGTCGCATAGGTTATTATACTGTCTATGTCTATATTCCTCAATAAGTGCACAATTAAGCCCATAGTGTTCAAAACAGTGACCATATGCCTGATCACATAATTTGCATTTAGTTTGATCATCATCTGTGTATCTCCCAAACTGCCAGAAGTACTTGTAGCCAAGCCGAAGCCTGGCCACTACAACATCAGTCAGTCTGTTCATATTGCAATTTGCTCCATAAACATACTTATCTACGTTCATGTTATCATAGTGGGTTATAGATCTACTCAGGCTTCTAACTGCATTCCTATAGCTATCATTTTCATTATTTGTTTCTCTCCTAATATTATTCCTAATGCTAGACACAGATATACCAGTTATATTCTGCATTCTCCTTATGGGTGCTCTTCTTGGCTAACATATCAACTTTATCATGAAGGAGTAATCCAATGTGTGACGGAATCCATAGCAAATGTACATTAATTCCTTTGTCCCGGATTTTTTAGTATCTATACCTGGCTTCTCCAATGAGCATGCTGTTAGAGTCATTATATGAGTCAAGAGCCTTCAATGATGACATAGAATCAGTAATGATGTTAGAGTCAAGCTCAGTGTCATAAGTTAGCTTTAGTGCCATTAGGATTGCAAACAATTCAGTTTGCAGTGTAGACGCCCAGTTGTTAATTCTTATGCCTAGTTCAAACAAATTATTATTGTTCTTAACTAGGGAGGTGGCAACCAGAGCATTTGCAGCCCTGCCAGAAGACTCCTGTTTAGATCCATCAGTGTATATAACTTGAGATAACTTATTATTACCAGCTAGGCGAGAAATTTCTTCTTGAGCAGTTGCTTTTACAAGTGATTTAAGGAAGGGATTACTAGCAATGAGCTTCTTGGGAGGGACTTGCAGGTATGTGATATTAAATGAACACATCTTCCATGGATGGGTGAAATGCTCTTGTTGCCTACAGAATTCATGCAGGTTGTAAACTTAATGTAATTGCATGTGTGAAAAGTCCATAGTGTTTATTTCTTGTTATTAGTCTTTTTCTATTATACTTTTCCTGAGAAGATTGGCGACAACCTTCACAGCATGTAATTGCATGTTATAATTTGAGGCAGGTCAGGCGAATCAAATGCCTCTCCAGAGGAGGGCTCACCTGACTTAGTTCTTTCTGTAACACCTATAACCTTAACAGGTACCTTGGTTAAATAAGTGCTCTTTGTTGGTGCCTGTGACATGACTACTTCATCATTCATTGCGGGTGGGTCCTGTGCATCTGACTCATCTCCAGCTTCCAGGGGGGTTACATGTGTAGCGTCCGTCTGACTGTTGGAGATGTGTGTATTGGGAGGAGTGACATGCTTATCCCAAAATTCAGGTGGATGCATAGGTATGGGTGGTAAACTATCAGTAGTTCCACATGTGCTAGCAGGGTTAGCTAGCTCCTCCACAATTGGTGTGTGTGATGGCACTCTGGTATCACCAGAATCATTTGCAGGAAGGTTGGACTCGTCCACACTTTGCAGAGATTCAGTCTCAGATCTGGTTGTGGTAGACTGGATGGCCTCGTCCTCAAATGGCATTAAAGGACTGTTGTCATTTTTACGTCGAAGGTTGTTTGGAGTTCCGACTGCAGTCCTTATGGGAAACTGTAACCCCTTCTTCTTTACAGTTAATGCACTTATACTTTTGGTTGTCAAAGCCTACTGTGCATTCTCTATTGGAATGTTTCCCAGCACACTTACCACACCAAGAATGTAGTATTCCACAGGCTACTGCCACATGGCCATAGTGTTGGCACTTGTAACACCTATGTTGAGGGGGTAGGTACACGTCGATGGGTAGGAAACGTAGTCCAGGCACCCAGATATTTCGGGGGAGGGGCACAGGGCCTACCCAACTGGCAATAATGTGGGATTTTCCTTTAAGTCTCTTGGGCTTGATGATATGCTCGCTTAGAGTCAAATGGGATGGGTCCATTCGAGAGGGTATCCAAATATTATGATACTGACCCCTTTTTTAAAGTGATACGTGTCTGATGGAGGGCGAAGCAGCTTAATATCCCCATAGGTTGTGTTAAGTAGATCACTGATCAGTTCTTTGTTCTGTTCCACAAACACAAAGTTGTGTGAGTTTTTTCAAAAGTGGATCCTCGCCTTTGGATGTGCATTTACTGCTGCCATTAGCTATGCACACCTATCCTGCAGCAGGGTGTTGTCAGGGAAGTTCAGCTTAACACAGTCTTTCTTAGAAGAAAGTCTTTTTGCACCCTGTGTGCACCACGGACGTCTAGGTTCACATTGCCTACGAGTCAAGTGAGCCTGACTACGTCGGCGCTCTAGCCCTTTCTCACTTTTCCTTCTTTTTTACTTATAAAGATCTGGAATCTATCATCATTGTCATCACCTGCAGAAATATATTCGTCTGTGACAGTTGCCATGTTTGCCGGTGATGATAGCTCATGTAAGACTCACAGTATTAATAATATGGTACAATAATGGATTGTACAGACAAGGTCTTACACCTAATCACAAATCACAAGATGAGAATAGTTTTGCTGATGATATAATGATTCACACCACCGGATTCTCCAACACCCAAAACATCCTTAACCATGTACTAGCCTCGTGTCAGGACCTGGGGTTGATAATCTCTACTGATAAAACAAAGATACTCAATAGGCGTCCTCCTCGACAGAGAGGCACAGTTCGCCAGATCCAGTTGCATGATGGGTCTCTTCTAGAATATGTAAACCGATACAGGTATCTAGGCTTTGAGGCCCCACTACTTGGACCTGTTGTAACGAGACTTTGTCGTCAATACAAAGAAAGGCTGAGAGCACTTAGAGTTGTGGCAGGGTTTCACCCCAGGTATGGTGCTAATGTTAAAATTGTGAAAATGATGTATCTTGCTTATAGTAGATCATTAGTTGATTATGCTGCCCCACTACTTGCTCTTGTGTCTGACTGGAAGCTTGGAGGGCTGGAAAACTGCAGAACGAAGCAATGAGGATCATTTTAGGATGCCAAAATTTTAAATATGCAGAAAGAACTTGATATTCCAAGCATCAGAGATCGTGTTACTGAAAGAAATATCCTAATTGGGGTTAATATGCTCAGGCAAGCCCATTCAAACCCATGCACAGAAGCCCTCCAAACTTTCCTCAGCACTGGTGAACACCCCTCCAGATGGATCGAAAAACTGGAACCGACCTCCGCATGAATCAGATACATGATCTGTGGCAAGTAAGGCAACAGCGGCACTTCTCCGCTCCATGGAATATTACCCCATTCCAAACTACCATCCCTCCATTTCCCCCCAAACTACTTCTTAAATCACAACCAAAGCTTCGCCTTGAAGACAAACATGATGCCTTAAGCTGTATTGATAATTTAGCCAAACAGCACACTCTATCACAAATTATTTACGTTGATGGTTCTGTTCACCAATCCACTGGTGCAGCTGGTAGTGCTGCTGTTGTCATACAGAGTGATGGCTCTCTTAAAGAAATTGGAGCACGCATCAATAACTGGGCCTCTACCCTTCAGACAGAACTGTTTGCCATACTCCTTGCACTCAAATGCGTCCATGTATCTAGGGTTAACTCTCTAATTGTAACTGATTCTCTGTCATCCATAAATGCTCTCAACTCACCAAGTATAACTTGTAGCATGCTCGTGTCAGAAGCCAGGCACAGGTATGGTAGGATTCTGGATAGTAGAGTCAGAGTGCACATGCTGTGGATTCCATCTCACATTGGTCTTCAGATGCATGATAGAACTGATAAATTGGCTACGTCTTATGCTTTCAAAGAGGGGATAGATTACAATCTTGGCTTGTCAGTTAGCAGTTTGAGAACAATAATACGAAAAGAACTTCAACTGAATTTTATTGTCTTAAGACTCAGGGAGATTGACACCAGTCAGTCCATCTATCATCATTCTATCATGCAGGAGGAGCCACATGTCTATGGTGCATCCAACAAAATAAGCAGACTCTTGGATGTCACTACCGCCCGCCTCCGGCTGGGTTACAAGTATCTTTGGCAGGTTAAATCACCACCACCACCAGATGTAGACCAAACAAAATGTAAACTTTGCCAGTTAGATTATTGTCACACCCTGCGTCATTATGTACTGGAGTGCGATAAAATTAATGAATTCAGAGACAACTCACTCAGAAATGTTCAAGATATGTCAAAGTATTTTATCCACAGTGGTATATTACAGACCATTCTGGAAAAATACCCTGACTTTGCTCCCTGTAAATAAAGCATTGCCACGTGTGTGTGTGTATGTGTGTGTGTATGTATATATGTATGTGTATGTGTATGTGTGTATGTATATACAGTTGTGGCTGGGTGTAGACTAATAGATTGCTCATTGATTTATAATTTGTTCATGATTGCAACCATGTACAGACGTAAGTAAATTTACTTATATAATTCATTACCTTGTAACTAGTGAATTCATTACCATTGTACCTTGTTCAGCTATCAAAACTTTGGGGCCCAGTCTCTGGACCCTATATATACCTTTGTAATCTGCAAATACCTTTGTAACTTGTCATGATTGTGACCATCTGAGCTCATTACCTTTGTAACTTGCTCAGCTATCAAACTTTGAGGTCCAGTCCCTGGACCCATTATGTACCTCTGTAATCTTTTGACTACCGCCCACAGGATGGGTATGGGGTGCATAATAAAGATATCAAACTAAAGAATAAAGAGAGGTAGAACGGTGGGTAATATTGATTACAAAAATATTACACAATACAGGCTACTGCCACCTAATATGATACCTCGTTAAATTAAAAATATTGCAGACATTACAACTAATTAAAATGTTTAAGGTACACTGCATGAGAATTGACAACTCACTGAATTACACTGTATAAAATAAGGAGATACAATGAAAATGCAATGACATGGGAAATATTACTGCAATGTGAATTAATTGTAAAAGTGAGCTGTCTTTACTCTAATTCAATCAAGAGATATACTAGTAAAAATGTAAACAATGCAAAGTAGAAATACAAACAGTAATTTTATGCAATTTGAAAATATACTGGAAAACAAATTTCCTAAAAGAGATGACACTAAGAACTAATATGCAATACTGACACAATTAAAAGAAGTGATTACTGAAAAGATTTCACTGAATTTTTAATTTTAGCACCTGTCAGAAACAAACAATAAGTAAATTAAAATAGAGCACAAAATACTATGTAGAATAATTGCAGAAATTAGTCACTGGAGAACAATAAAGTTATTAAAAGTTAATTGTGCACTGGGAATATGTAGACTGAACACTTAAATTAACTTTAAATATGAATATTATGAATTTTTCAGGAAATATTGAGCATACGAATTAAAGAAAGAAAAGAAAAGAAAAAAAATACAATGTATACGACGAAGAAGTGAACACTTAATGGCTGTTGAACACAGAAATCAAGGGATCACTTACATGTATCTGGTGTAAGACCAGGGTTCACTTACAGGTATCTGGTGTAAGACCAGGGTTCACTTACAGGTATCTGGTGTAAGACCAGGGTCACTTCGTACATGTATCTGTGTAAGACCAGGGTTCACTTACAGGTATCTGGTGTAAGACAGGGTTCCAGTTCAATGAACACTTCCAATTATGTACATGTACTTATTTAACTCAGGTTACTACTCATATTTACTATAGTTAGAAGTCTAACATAAGGTCTAACATAAGCATTCAGACTTCTTGTATGGGTGTTAATAATATGGTACAATAATGGATTGCACAGACAAGGTCTTACACCTAATCACAAATTACAAAGATGAGAATAAAGGGAGGTAGAACGATAGGTAATATTGATCACAAAATTTAATTCAATGATAACTTAATCTTGAAATGATAACATTGCACAATGATGGTGAAGACAACCTCCCACACCCAACCACAAATTACATATATACACATACACGGACATATATATACATACATACATATACATACACATACACACATATATACACATATACATACACACACAAAACTAAACTATGTTGCAATGACAATGAGATAAATCACTGTCTGACTTCTTTGGGTCATCCTAGGTAACTCACACGTTACTATGTATGCATACATGTATGTAAGTGTGGGTGTTTGTTCAGGTGTACTTAGATGAACCGGTACCACACGATTACCGGTTGGGTGCGTAAGTGAGATAAGATGTTTTTTAATGGTTCTTTTGAAAGTGGAGATTGTGTCACACACTTTGATATCACTCCATATTACGAATTGAAGACATTAAGTCCGGTCTGGCTGACGACATCGTCCAATACCCGGAGGCATCCTGCCCACTATCTTGACTCTAGGTCTCTCCACATGACTGCATCGCTCTCTGCCCTCGCTTGACCCAGCTCCGCGTACCCACGCGACCGTCGGGATGGTTCTGTTTTCATCTCAAGTAAAATACGAACCAACAGCCACACATTAAGAATATTCACATTAGAAAGGCTATCGAGTATAACAATTTGGGAAAATACCCAATATTTTCCACAGATAGGTTCGGGCAGAGGGGAGTGTGGGGGGGGGGGTGACGGGTATTCAAGCAGAGCGCGGTCTGTGTCACGCGGGATCTTGGCTGTGGCTCGGTTAGCTACCGAGATGCCATCAGGAATTTGGCATTTCCACCCACCAGACAGCGATTAACAACCGCAATTATTGACCTAAGGAAAGCTTTTGACACAGTAAACCACGGCATCCTACTCCACAAACTTGACCACTATGGAATAAGAGGTCATGCACTAGCATACCTCAAATCCTACCTCACTAATAGGTACCAGTATGTCACTATTAAAGACACATCCTCCACGACACTACCACTAGACACCAGAGTACCGCAGGAAGTGTCCTTGGTCCCCTGCTCTTCCTCTTATACATCAATGATCTTCCCAATGTATCACAACACCTGAAACCAATACTTTTGCTGACGACACAACTTATGTCATCTCCACACAAACCTTGCCACGCTTAATACCATTGTTAACGACGAATTAATAAAAATATCAACATGGATGACAGCCAATAAACTTACACTCAACACTGATAAGACCTTCTATATTATGTTTGGCAACAGAACAGATGATCCACAATTAAACATTAAGATCAACTCTACACTAGACATAACGAGGGCAAGTTCCTGGGCCTTCACCTTGACAGCAGCCTGAAATTCAGCACCCATATCCAACACATAACAAAGAAAGTGTCCAAAACTGTGGGATCCTCTAAGATACGGTATTATGTACCACAATCAGCCCTACTCACACTATACTACTCACTCATCTATCCCTACCTACATATGCCATTTGTGCATGAGGATCAACAGCAATTACCCACCTAAAGCCAAAAATAACCCAACAAAAAGCCGCAGTAAGAATTATCACGCAATCCAACGCTAGGCAGCACACACCCCCACTCTTCAAAGACCTAAACCTACTCACTGTCCAGAACATCCATACTTACTACTCTGCTATCTACATTTATAGAACCATTAATTCCAACTTTAACCCTGAGCTAAAACACTTTCTTGACAGTTGTGACAGGACCCATAGACATAATACCAGACATAAACATCTCTTTGACATTCCCGTGTCCGACTAAATCTATACAAAAATTCAATGCGTATAAAAGGGCCTAAAATCTGAATTCCTGCCTGAAAACTGCAGACACAACCTCCATTTTCAAAAGCACTGTTAAAAAACATCTTATCTCACTTACGCACCCAACCAGTAGCTAACCACATGAAAACTACTTTATCTTGCACATATCCACTGCAAAATACACTTATTGATATCTGTGATTCCCTTAACTTGCACAGTACTAACCATAGCAAAATGCACTTATTGATATCTGTGATTCCCTTTATTTGCACAGTTCTAACCAATATTCTAATACAACTATTGCTTCATAATTCTTAAGCTGATCATAAGTTTGCCTAAAAACACTACCAATATAGAAAACTATAATTTATGCCAATAACATCACCTTTATCATCAATATATAAAATAATTAGCTAACTTCTTAAACTAATTGTTAAATTCTTAAATGTTTAAATTCAGTAACTAAATTATGAAAACTAGTTAATCACTACAATTACCTAAACTTACTATCTGATAATCAGTATAGCTATTGAGTAAGACCTATCATAAGACTGGAAGGCCTAGGCTACTCTAGGCATTATTAAGCCTTTGTAATATCTACTTTACTAATGAATAATTATAAGTACACCACCTTGTATATTAATGAAATAAAGAATTTGAATTTGAATATAGGTGTTATCAATACATTCAACAGTAATGTGGGACATTAAGTACGGGAATCACTGAAATAGGTGATAATTGAGTAAATTAGACATGTAGTGATGCGGTATAGCCCTAAACGGTCCAGTGACGACTATCTGACTGATCGGTCACAACCCTGGTTCTGGGATGATTTCGTAAAGGAATGTGTGAATTATATCAGTACTTGTGGACGTTAAAGTCCAGTGAATCATCTTTATAAGAATTGGAGGGAAAGAATGGTATGGGCGCGCCGATGAAAGGACGCCACCCAGGCCACCATGTTGTACATTGGAATGGTAACAGGGTTATATTATCTCGACATCACGTGAAATTAACGAAGTGAACATAAACATTAATGAGGGAACTCAGTGAAACATTAAATTGTCGTGTGAATTAAAGAGATTGGTGATGTTTTTGCACGAGGAGAATGTGGTGCAGGATTCTCAGCAACATTCTCACAACGATCACATGTTGACTCTCCGATCTGTCCCGAGAATTGTAGAGGTGTCAAGAAGTCAATACTTCTAATCGGGACAACAACTCCATATCCACTCTAAATCAGTCAAATCCTCAAATACAGTCCACAAACATTATTGTATCATACGTACTAGTGCGAGCTATGTTAATATATAAAACTGGTCCAGAGTGGAGTGGGGCTAAGTGAGAATATCGAAGGGAGCCATCTCAGCTGAACTGAATTTTATTGACTTAAGACTCAGGAGATTGACACCAGTCAGTCCATCTATCATCATTCTATCATGCAGGAGGAGCACATGTTTATGGTGCATCCAACAAAATAAGCAGACTCTTGATGTCACTACCGCCCGCTCCGTCTGGGTTACAAGTATCTTTGGCAGGTTAAATCACCACCACCAGATGTAGACCAAACAAAATGTAAACTCTGCCAGTTGGATTATTGTCACACCTGCGTCATTATGTACTGGAGTGCGATAAAATTAATGAATTTAAAGACAACTCACTCAGAAATATTCAAGATATGTCAAAGTATTTTATTCACAGTGGTATATTACAGACCATTCTGGAAAAATACCCTGACTTTGCTCCCTGTAAATAAAGCATTGACACGTGTGTGTGTGTACTCACCTAGTTGTACTCACCTAGTTGTGGTTGCAGGGGTTGAGTCATAGCTCCTGGCCCCGCCTCTTCACTGGCCGCTACTGGGTCACTCTCCCTGCGCCATGAGCTTTATCATACCTCTTCTTAAAGCTATGTATGGAGCCTGCCTCCACTACATCACTTCCTAAACTATTCCACTTCCCGACCACTCTGTGACTGAAGAAATACTTCCTAACATCTCTGTGATTCATCTGAGTCTTCAACTTCCAACTGTGTCCCCTTGTTGCTGTGTCCCATCTCTAGAACATTTTGTCTCTGTCCACTTTGTCAATTCCTCTCAGTATCTTATATGTTGTTATCATGTCCCCCTATCCCTCCTGTCCTCCAGTGTCGTCAGGTCGATTTCCCTTAACCTCTCCTCGTAGGACATACCCTTAGCTCTGGGACTAGTCTTGTTGCAAACCTTTGCACTTTCTCGAGCTTCTTCACGTGCTTGGCTAGGTGTGGGTTCCAAACTGGTGCTGCGTACTCCAGTATGGGCCTAACGTACACAGTGTACAGGGTCCTGAACGATTCTTTATTAAGATGTCGGAATGCTGTTCTTAGGTTTGCTAGGCGCCCATATGCTGCAGCAGTTATTTGGTTGATGTGCGCCTCAGGAGATGTACCTGGTTTTTTTCTTTGATTGAGGTTTGCAGTCTCTGGCCCCCTAGGTTGTTCTCTGTCTGCGGTCTTCTTTGCCCTTCCCCAATCTTCAAGACTTTGCACTTGGTTGGGTTGAACTCCAGGAGCCAATTGCTGGACCAAGCTTGCAGCCTGTCCAGATCCCTTTGTAGTTCTGCCTGGTCCTCGTCCGACTGAATTCTTCTCATCAGCTTCACATCATCTGCAAACAGGGACACATCGGAGTCTATTCCTTCCGTCATGTCATTCACAAATAATAGAAACAGCATTGGTCCCAGAACTGACCCCTTTGGAACCCCGCTTGTCACCGGCGCCCACTCTGACACCTCACCACGTACCGTGACTCGCTGCTGTCTTCCTGACAGGTATTCCCTGATCCATTGTAGTGCCTTCCCTGTTACCCCTGCCTGGTCCTCCAACTTTTGCAATAATCTCTTGTGTGGAACTATGTCAAACGCCTTCATACAGTCCAAGAATATGCAATCTACCCACCCCTCTCTCTCTCTCTTGTCTTATTGCTGTCACCCTGTCGTAGAACTCCAGTAGGTTTGTGACACAGGATTTCCCGTCCCTGAAACCGTGCTGGCCATCGTTGATAAGCTCATTCCTTTCTAGGTGCTCCACCACTCTTCTCCTGACTATCTTCTCCATGACCTTGCATGCTATACATGTCAGTGACACTGGTCTGTAGTTTAGTGCTACGTTCCTGTCTCCTTTTTTAAAAATTGGAACTACATTTTCTGTCTTCCATACCTCGGGTAGTTGCCCTGTTTCGATAGATGTGTTGAAGATCATTGTTAGGGTACACATAGCTCCTCTGCTCCCTCTCTCAGGACCCATGGAGAGATGTTATCCGGTTCCATCGCCTTTGAGGTATCTAGCTCGCTTAGTAGCCTCTTCACTTCCTCCTCAGTTGTGTGTATTGTGTCGAGCACCTGATGGTGTACCCTACCTCTTCTCCTTTCTGGAGGCCCTTTATCTCCTCTGTGAACACCTCTTTGAATCTCATGTTGAGCTCCTCACACACTTCACGGTCATTTCTTGTGACCTCCTCCTACCTTCCTCAGCCTGATCACCTGGTCCTTGACTGTTGTTCTCCTCCTGATGTGGCTGTACAGCAGCTTTGGGTCAGATTTGGCTTTCGCTGCTATGTCATTCTCGTACTGTCTTTGGGCCTCCCTTCTGATCTGTGCATATTCATTTCTGGCTCTGCGACTGCTTTCCTTATTCTCCGGGTGCTTTGCCTTCTGTACCTCTTCCATTCCCTTGTACACTTGGTTTTGGCTTCCTGCACCTTTGGGAGAACCATGGGCTCATCCTGTCTTTTTCGCTTCTCCTGTTACCCTTGGGTATAAACCTCTCCTCAGCTTCCTTGCAAATTGTTGTCACATATTCCATCATCGCATCTACTGACTTCCCTTCCATCTCTCTGTCCCACTGAACTCCATGCAGGAAGTTCCTCATGCCTACATATTCACCTTTCTTGTAGTTTGGCTTCGTTCGTGCAGCCCTTCCTGCTTCCCTTCCACTTGTAACTCTACTATGTATTCGAAACTTAGAACCATGTGATCACTGGCTCCAAGGGGGCTTTCATGTGTGATGTCCTCAATATCTGCACTACTCAGGGTGAATACTAAGTCCAGTCTCGCTGGTTCGTCCTCTCCTCTCTCTCTCTGGTAGTGTCCCTTACGTGTTGGTACATGAGATTTTCCAGTACCACCTCCAGCATCTTAGCCCTCCACGTTTCTTGGCCCCCATGTGGCTCTAAGTTCTCCCAATCAATTTCCCTACGGTTGAAGTCACCCATGATCAGTAGCTTCACCCTGCTCGCACAAGCCCTTCTGGCCACTACTGCCAGTGTATCAATCATCGCTCTGTTACTCTCATCATACTCTTGCCTTGGCCTCCTGCTGTTCTGGTGGTGGGTTATACATCACTGCAATTACCACCTTGGGACCTCCAGACTGTAGCATTCCTACTATGTAATTCCCAGCTTCTCCTCTGTCTCCTCTTTCCAGCTCGTTAAAATCCCATCTGTTTTTGATCAGCAGTGCAACTCCTCCACCCCCTCTGTTCCCTCTGTCTTTCCTCAGGATCTGGTACCCCATTGGAAAGATGGCATCTGTTATCATAGCTGTGAGCTTGGTTTCTGTAAGAGCTATTATGTCCGGTGCTGCATCTTTGACTCTTTCGTGCCACTCCTCCCACTTATTTGTTAATCCATCAGCATTGGTGTACCATACCTTCAGTTTCCTCTCTAATACAGTGTTTTGGGGGTCTGTGAGGGTGGGGTACCGGCAGTGTACTGTGGGATTAACAGTGGAGTGTTGGGTGTGGGCTGTGAGTGTATGTTGTAGTTTGTGTTGGGACCGTGTGCTTGGTTGTTGGGTTGTGCTTGTTCCTGTTGCTCCGTCCTGCTCTGGTTGTCCTCTACTGATTCTGTCCTTGTCTCTCCTCCTCATCCTTTCGCCTTTGTGCCCTCTCCCTCAGCTGCTGTCGTTCTGTCCCGATCTAGGAACACCCTCCTGTAATCTTCCGTTTCCTTGAATCGTGGTTTCTCTTGGAGGATTCTGTCCCTCTCTGTTTCTGTTCTGAGGATCAGCTTGAGCGGTCATTTTCTCCCCTTCGAGTACCCCCTATTCTCTGAAAATTTACAATCTCGGACATGTATTCTTCGCCTATTTCTTTGAGTATGCTCTCAATCTCCTTTCTTTCTGCCTGCAGTCTTTCAGTGTGTGTCCTTTCCTCTCTCTCCTTCAGCCCATGAATAAACACTGCTTTTGCCCTCTCCTCCTCCCATTGCCTTTCCTCTGCAGCTCAGGTACCTGTTTCTCCCTTTTCTTTCCTGTCGCTCTTGTTGGCATGATCGTTCCCTACATTTGCCCCATTCCCTCTCCACCTGCTCTCAGCTGCTCACCCCTTCACTCCTTGGCCCTGCTTGGTAGGCAGATGGGCTGTAGCGTAAGTTTTATCTCCTTCCTTCCCTATGGACACCCTTGATGCTGTATCTTTACTGGTCAATACCCCTGTAACCTGCTTCAGCCTGTTTACCTCATCTTCTAGGCCTCTTATCCTGGCTACTGCATCTTCAGCTTGTGACTCCCAATTCTTCTTCTCCTCCTCCAACCTCTTTCCAGTTTCACAGAAAGCTCTCTCTCCATTTTTGCAGAAAGCTCTCCTAGTTTTCTCTCCACTCCTGTTCCATTCTTTTGCACTGCTCTGCCATCCATTCTTCTTACCAGAGCCATTCTCCTCTGGTCCCTGGGTTCTGCGAGTCCCTACCACCTTTTTTTTTTTTTTTTTTTTTTGTGTGTGTGTTCAGGAAAGTGTAGGGTTTAAGGGAGAGAGGTTTAGGAGGGAGAGTGATGGAAGGGTGGAGAAAAGGGGGAAGGGAGCTATAGTATAATTCAAATTCAAATTCAAATTCTTTATTTCATGTAATACAAGGTGGGGGGTACTTACAGTTATACATTAAAGTTGATATTACAAGATGGCCAATAATATGCCTAGGTATGCCTAGGCTGATGGATCTAAATGGGTGGAAGGGAAGGAGGAAAGAAGAGGGGAATAGAGGGAGGGAGGGAAAGGGGAGGGAGAAGAGGGAGAGGAGGGAGGAAAAGAGAGGAGGGAGAGGGAGAGGGGAGAGATGCCAGTGAGGGGAGTGGGGTGGAAGGGAAGGAGGGAGGGAGTGGATGGTTCTAACGGTCAACTGCTTGTTCGTATCCTGTGTCCCCAGTCACTCCTTTCTTCAGTTATTTTGCTAATATAGTATTACTAGTACTTATTCTAATACTAATAAATATACTAATACAGTAAAATCTGAATTTTATACTGCCACTCACTGAGATACTGTCACAAGGTATGTATGTTTTGGGTGTGTGTGTATACGTTGCCACCCTTAATAGTGTGTGTGTGTGTATACAGTTGCCACCCTATAATAGGTGTGTGTACAGTTGCCACCTATACTGGTGTGTGTATGTGTGTCATACAGTTGCCACCCTATAATGGTGTGTGCGTGTGTGTGTAAACAGTTGCCACCCTATAATGGTGTGTACTCACCTAATTGTGGTTGCAGGGGTCGAGACTCAGCTCCTGGCCCTGGCGTGTGTGTGTGTGTGCGTGTATTTGTATTCACGCGCTTCTATGCCTCAATTATTATGCTAAGAAATACTAATACTTATACTAATACTAGTATAATAATGTTACTGTGGGGAATTGTGGGAGATAAGTCTATCTGGGACGCCGCCACTTGCAACAAACAATCTCCCCGGGAGATGACCGACTAATATAGTTTTACCGCAGTCATTCCCTTAATAAGGTATGTGAGAACGTTACCCACTCCTGGCCGCACCCAAGGGGTACCTACGATATTCTCACGTTAGCCCACTGCACTCTGGACCAGTATAAATAAATCTGAGTAGATAATATTAATAAATATGGTATGATTAAATTTAAGTGGACTGTATAGGTGTTCATCAAGAACTGCAAAAGCCCTATCACATGCTTTTAACATCCTATGGAGAGGGAGCATGGACACTGGGATCGTCCCGCAGCTACTAAAACAACAGACATAGCCCGCTCCACAAAGGGCAGTAAAGCAATAGCAAAGAACTACAGACCAATTGCGCTAACGTCCCATATCATAAAAATCTTTGAAAGGGTTCTAAGAAGCAAGATCGCCACCCATCTTGATACCCATCAATTGCACAACCCAGGACAGCATGGGTTTAGAGCAGGCCCTCCTGTCTGTCCCAACTACTGGACCACTACGACAAGGTCCTGGATGCTCTAGAAGATAAACAGAATGCAGATGTTATATACACAGATTTTGCAAAAGCCTTTGACAAGTGTGACCATGGTGTAATAGCACACAAAATGCGTTATAAAGGAATAACAGGAAAAGTTGGTAGATGGATCTATAATTTCCTAACACGTAGAACACAAAGAGTAGTAGTCAACAGAGTAAAGTCTGAGGCAGCTACTGTGAAAAGCTCTGTTCCACAAGGCACAGTACTTGCTCCCATCCTATTCCTCATCCTCATATCAGACATTGACAGGGATATAAGCCACAGTGCTGTGTCTTCCTTTGCAGATGACACCGAATCTGTATGACAGTGTCCACCTTGAAGACACTGCAAGACTCCAAGCAGACATAAACCAAATCTTTAAATGGGCTGCAGAAAACAATATGAAGTTCAATGATGAGAAATTTCAATTACTCAGATACGGAAAACGTGAAGAAATTAAAATCTCATCGGAGTACAAAACTAATTCCAACCACACAACAGGCGAAAACTAATGTCAAAGACCTGGGAGTGATCATGTCAGAGGATCTCACCTTCAAGGACCATAACAATGTAGCAATTGTATCTGCTCGAAAAATGACAGGATGGATAATGAGAACCTTCAAAACCAGGGATGCCAAGCCCATGTTGACACTTTACAGATCGCTTGTTCTATCTAGGCTGGAATATTGCTGCACACTAACTGCACCTTTCAAGGCGGGGAAATTGCTGACCTTGAAAATGTGCAGGAACTTTCACCGCACGCATAAGTGCGATAAACCACCTCATCTACTGGGAACGCTTGAAGTTCCTAAACCTGTACTCTCTAGAACGCAGACGGAGAGATACATTATTATATACACATGGAAAATTCTCGAGGGCTTAGTACCAAACTTGCACACAAAAATCACTCCGTACGAAGCAAAGACTCGGCAGGCGATGTAACATCCCCAATGAAGAGCAGGGTGCCACTAGCACGTTGAGGGACAACACAATAAGTGTGAGGGCCCTAGATTGTTCAACTGCCTCCCAGCATACATCAGGGGATTACCAACAAGCCCCTGGCTGTCTTCAAGCAGGCACTGGACAGGCACCTCAAGTCGGTACCTGATCAGCCGGGCTGTGGTTCGTACGTTGGACTGCGTGCGGCCAGCAGTAACAGCCTGGTTGATCAGGCTCTGGTCCAACAGGAGGCCTGGTCACAGACCGGCCGCGGGGCGTTGACCCTGGAATTCTCTCCAGGTAAACTCCAGGTAGTGGAGATCTCCGGTAGTCTATCCATGACTACTGCATTAACTTGGGTCTTCTCTCTGCCCAGACCGACGTTTATATAAACCGTGTCATATGACTGGGCCCTTTTATCTGAGAGAAAACCCGATAATTTAATGTGGTAGGATCCCCTTCGTACTTTCATCCCATTAAGGCAACTGCGCTTATGAAAGTACGTTGTGATCCCTGATCTAACAACGCTGTTACAGTCTTGGATTTACGCCCTTTATCTTTAACTGTCATGTTCAACACAGGTAGTGCTACTTCAGCTAAACCATTACGAACGTTAGCTGCAAGTTTTACGTGCGCCACTGTAGTGTCGGGATGATTATCCTTACCATTACTAGGATTACACCGCTCTTACACATCACTATGTGGTGCCTGCCATTATTGCATTTATGGTGATCAAATTCATTTGGTCTGGCAATCCTCACATTATGATTACAGGACAAGACATTTGCAATCACAGATTCCAGACTTCATCCAATATCTCTTCACTTTCGCCTCCCAAGAATTATAGGTAACGCAAAGTTTAGAGAGATGGGTTTCATTACAGAAGAGACAATCTCTCTTCTCTTGGCTCGACAGCTTACCCCCCGGGTTACCCTTATTGGGGTGTTTATTCTTTCTGTCTTGTTGTGACGAACCACTATTACTGGTCCCTGTCACTTGATATGTGCCAACATAACCCTTTTTAGTGGATGGGTTGTAACTATTACCATTGGGATAATTTTTCCCTTTGTGGAACTTAGTTGACGACTCAACGTCACTATGACCGGTATTCTTAAAGGTAGTGGGCTGGCTAGTCTGCAGTTGAACTATTAATTCTTGCAAGCCTATCCTTATTTCCTCCAACCCAAAGTAACCTTTATGGTACTTGTTAGACAACCACTCTATCGTCTCATGGTTCAATTGAGGTTGTATCATCCCACTCAATAACCAATCTGATGCCTCCAGATCATGTTTATTACTCAAGATTTTGAGGGTGCTCTCTAGTTTAATCCGAAATTGTTGCAAACTTTTATAGTTGTGCTCTGGAGTTTTCAATTTAATCAGCGCAGTTATTAGATCCCTTTAAATAAATCAACTTATTAACAGATTCAAGATCATTCCTATCATGTACCATTGCCTTAAAATGGACCAAATTCCTCCCAGCTGTCTCCTGGCTGGAACGACAGCAATTGTACCTCTGGGAGTTTGGGAAGGGACATCTTATTTACTGTCCCAGGCTGGCCCACTAAGTTATCTACACTCTTGCAATGTGCAAAGCCCTAGTTTTACAGGATAGAATATGTTCCTCCACTTCATAATATTGCTCAAACAGTGTTTCTATTTCCTCATTATCTGTACAATTCTCCATAAGGTCCTTTTCATATTCCTTAAACCACAACTTGTATGACTCATATCTACTATCTACGGAGTCTAAATACAATTTTAATTCATTGGGGTCCACTTTATCTTGATCCATGAACTCCGGCACTTATTGAGTGCCTTTGTAACATGACCCTTACGAGCTTGTAACGAGGCTTTTTTGCTTTAACATCCCTGGGCTTGACACTCCCAGCAGCTTCACGGGTCCAGCCATGGTTATAGGATTAATAACCACTGATGTCACAAATTAAATAAATTGTTTATAAAGGTGATTATCAAACCTACTCCTGCACAAATCGTAGTCACGCCTAGGCTAGCAATTAATTGGTCTAATTACTGTCCACCACACCATTAATTAACTGTGTACTCTATACTCACTTCCTACGATCAGTCACTTATTTATTAAATAATTAATTCAATAAAGATTAATTCACTAATCACATCCGGCTCAGGACGGACCAACAGGCGCTGTGGGGAATTGTGGGAGATAAGTCTATCTGGGACGCCGCCACTTGCAACAAACAATCTCCCGGGAGATGACCGACTAATATAGTTTTACCGCAGTCATTCCCTTTAATAAGGTATGTGAGAACGTTATCCACTCCTCGCACCTAAGGGTACCACGATATTCTCACGTTAGCCCACTGCACTCTGGACCAGTTAGTTAGTTACCATTTTGTCCTAGGACATGTCGATTAGACACTAGGCCTGTTGTATGTATGTGTGCTGTGTGTGTGTGTGTGTGTGTGTGTGTGTGTGTGTGTGTGTGTGTTGTGTGTAACGAAACACTTGAAATGTTGTATAAATAAATCTGAGTAGATAATATGAATAATTATGGTATGTTTAAAATTTTAAAAGTGGCCCTGTATACGTTATTAAACAACTGATAAAAGTGGGGGGAAGGGGGAGAACACACAATTAAGTTAACAAAACCATCACTCCTAATTAACAGCATAAAAGGGTTTTTTTGTAGATGTTGACAAACGTACATCTCAAAAACAATATCTTAATAACAAAGACGACAGAAGAGTACTTAGCTTTAAATAAAGGGGCGTTTCGTTGTTGACGTCCTCCTGCGTCTGATTCGATTGGGGGGGGAAGGGTTGTCCGAAAGGTAAAAGGAAAGGGGTTTAAACCGCCAACCCCACGAGACCGGGCGTTAATTCTTTGGGGTTTTGGTGGGGTGGTTTTCCCCCCCTTTTCATAACCCGGGGCCTTATTGTTTATGGGAATTTACACACTACATTTCCCTGGCTTAATGCCCACGGGTTTCCCCCATTACCGTCTCGATATTTGGGGATTTCGAGCAGATGACAAAATTTTATGACAGTGCCCCCCTTGAAGACACTGCAAGCCCCCAAGGGCAGACATAAACCAAATTTTTAAATGGGCTGCAGAAAACAATATGAAGTTCAATGATGAGAAATTTAAAATTATAAAAAAAAAACGTGAAAAAATTTTAAAAATCTCATCGGAGTAAAAAAAAAATTTCCCCAACCACAAATGGGAAAACAATGAAAAGACCTGGGGTATCATGTCGGGGGATCTCACCTTCAAGGCCCATAAAAAAATTCCCCAATTGCATCTTTTTTCAAAAAATGACAGGATGGATAATGAGAACCTTCAAAACCAGGGATGAAGCCCATGTTGACACTTTACAGATGGTTCTATCTAGGCTAATTTGCACAAAAAAAATTTTGCACCTTTCAAGGCGGGGGGGAAATTGCCCCCTTGAAAATGTGGAGAACCCCTTCACCGCACGCATAAGTCGAAATCCCCCAAAAACTACGGGGAAACGGGGTTTCCCCAAAACCCCTGTCCCCTCGGGGAACGAGGGGGGAAAAATTTAAATTATAAAAAAGGGAAAAAAATTCTCAAAACCCCCTTTTTAAACAAAAAAAACACCCGTAGGGGCAAAGACTGGGCAGGCGTGTAACACCCCCCAAGAAGAGCAGGTGCCACCCCCCTTTGGGGGACAAACAATGGGGAAAGGGGCCCCCAAGGGTTGTTCAACTCCCCCCCAAAAAAACAGGGGGGATTAAAAAACCCCCCCGGGTTTTTTCCATTTTTTTCGATCCATCGGGAGGGATTTTCCCCCAGTGCTGGGGAAATTTTTTGGGGCCTTCTGTGCAGGGGTTTTTGAATGGGCCCCCCTGAGTTTTAAACCCCCAAATTTTGGGGATATTTTTTTAAAATAACACGATCTCTGATGTTGGAATATCAAGTTCTTTCTGCATAAAAATTTTAGTACGAGGGCACCCCAAAATGATCCTCATTGCTTCTTCTGCAGGGTTTTTCCCAACCCCCCAAACTTCCAGTCAGACAAAAAGGGAAAATGGGGGGCAGCAAAATCAACTAATGATCTAATATAAGCGAACATCTTTTTTTAAAATTTTAAAATTAGCACCTTCCCCGGGGGAAAACCCCCCCCCACAACTCAAGGGGCCCCACCCCTTTTTTTGTTTGGGGGAAAAAACTCCCTTACAACAGGTCCAAGTAGTGGGACCTCAAACCCCAGATACCTGTATCTTTTTCATATTCGAAGAGACCCATCTTTTGGGTCGGGGAACCCCCTTTTTCGGAGGACGCCTATTAGTATCTCTTTTTTTTCAGTAGAGATTATAAAAACCCCGGTTTGACACGAGGCTAGTACATTTTAAAAGGGTTTTTTTGGGGGTTGGAGGAAGGGGGTGGAATCATTATATCATCAGCAAAACTGATTTATATAATGATGGGGCTGGCTGGGGATAGCATTGGTGGGCATTAATTAGAATTTGAATAGGGGGGGTTTGGCCAAAACCCTTGGGGTTTTCCCCCTTCAAAGTCTTTAGTTATACCATGCCCCTGGGAAAAACACAGAAAAATTTCTTTGGGCAGGGGGTTTTAAACCAGCGGAGGAAAACCATCCTCCCCAACATCCTTCTGGCAAGTTCCCCTTTTTTCATGTCTTTTGGGAACATCAAAAGAATTTAAGGTCAAAAGGAAAAGGGGGGGGATGAGCTGTCAGTGTGCAGGGTGGGGAAAAGGGGGGTATCAAAATTTAAATTTTCCTGATGAAACCATGCAAAGGGGGGGGGAAAAAAGTTTGATTCTGTCCTTTGGGGGGGTTAAGAATCATCCCCCAAAAAATTTTTTTTAAAACAGCTATAAGGATATTGGGCGAAATGAATTTTGTTGATTGGGCTTAGGAATGGGGAAAAAAAGAGGGTTGGTGGGTTTTGGAGCTCCCCCCCCTTACATAGCTCATGTTATAATTAGTAAAAAGGGTTGCGGGTTACTCGACACAGCAATCTTAGTTTTTTTGGTAATACCATCCTCAAGGTACGGGGGGTTTTGTTAGTTTTTTCCCCCCCCAAAATAAAGTGAAAGGAATGTTCAGTCATCCCTTGGGGGCATAAAAAAAAAACAAGTCTCTCCCCATCATTTTGTTTTTTAAATTTCCCCCTTTGGTACTGGGGGGGGATTTTTTTTGGCTTGATTCGGCCCGCACTGACGGGCTCATTCCCCTTTTAAAAGGGGTTGGGGGGGCCCTATCTGAGGGGGTTTTGTTCCCAAAATTTTTTTATGCCCCCCATGCCCTTAAGGGGGTGACATTGAGACCATTGAAAAATTTTTTTTCCCTCAGTTTGCCGAAAACTCCATCGCTCTCTGGGGGCAGAAAGGGGCATTTTTGAAAGAGTCTCAGCATTCCAGGGGTAGATTTTCTATAGGCGGGGCCTATTCTGCGAGCAGTACTTTTTCAGTGCGAAGTTTAAATCTTTTGTAATAAGTATTTTTTATAGGGGGTATGATTGTTATAAATTGGTTGGGGGGAATTTTGGGAATTTTTTTAGGCGACTCTAAGTAGTTCGGGTCTGCTCAAAAGGGATTTTTAAAAAGGGCTCAACAGAGGAACACTCATAGGAATTATCCCCGTCAGTCCAGGGTCCCAAAAATTCCCATGTTGATCAGGGGGCATTAAAACTTTTTTCCTTTGAATATTCCACCAAAGGGGAAAATTTACCTATATCTAGTGGGGGTTAAACCCTTTGGGGAAAATGGTCTGATGTAATCGACAAGGGAACCACAGCTGGCAGAAGTAATGTTGAAAAGAACAAATAAAAAGGATGCGGGTTAAAGGGCCCCTTTCTTTTTTCACATTATCATGATTTTTAAAAGTAAAACTTTTTGGGTTCCAAAATTCCCAAAATTTAATTTGTGCTTTTGTGTTTTTCATTATAATCTCCAATTATAAAGTAGGCTCAGACTGAGCACAAGTTGGGGGCCCCCAAATAAAAATTTTTAGCAGGGAAAAATTAAATATGGAAAAGGCAGAGTTCCCAAAAAATCCAAACACCAGGGTTATTGCAGCCCCCTGTTTTTTTTTGGGGGAAGTTGATGGGGAAGTATTTTTAATATATAAACACAAGAGTTAGTAGTTTTTGAGGTTAACAAAATTTTAATTTGGGGGGTTGGGTTTTTAGGACTCGGGCCTCTTGGGGAACACAATATCAATGGGTTTTGGTTTTTTTTTATGATGAAGGTCAGGAATTTTTTTTCGTGATAAAATTTTTCCCCAGCTAAAAATATTTTTTGGGGGAGGAAAAATTTTTAAAGTCCGGGAAGGGGGTTTTTTTTCTCAGCATAATAAAAAAAAATTTTTCCCATATAAAGGCAGACCTCATAAAGGGTGTTACCCTGGTGAAATGAAACTAACCTCCTGGCTCACCCCCCCCGTGGGCATGAACGGGGGGAAAAGGGGTTCCTAAGGGGCATTATTTTGGGGGAATTTAAACCCAAACGTTTGCAAATGACTATCTCTCAACTTAAATATTTGTAGAAAAAAATTTGGGGGGGTTTTTCAGCCTGATTTCGGGGAATTCTTAGAACTGACTCACAAATAAAAATGACACGATTGAAAAAACTGTGGAAAATATTAGATTTTCCCCAAAATTTTTTTGAAAATTTTTTCCAAAAATGAATAGATATCATTAATAGGGTTTTTTGGGGTTTTTCATTAACTAAAAAAAACCCCAAATTGCTGCGCGATATCCCAAAGGTTGGGCGGGGGCTGGGGGATTTTTTTAAAATTTTTCCCCGGGGGCGGGTTTTTGTCACCCCATATCCATCCTGTGGGGGGGAGCGAAAAAGCATATGGATACAAAAAAAGGCCCCGGGGACTGGGCCCCCAAAAAGGGGTTTTAAAAATTGTACATTTGGGTTTATATCTACATTTCAATTATCTGTTAAAAAAAAAATTTTGGAAATTTGTTGGGACAAAGGGGGCTCATTTCATGAATAAGATAATTTTTAAAATGTCACATAAAGGGTTTTTTTGTCTATCTCTATATTCCTCCTAAAAGGGGGAATTACACATAATTTTTCCCGAAGTGACCATATGCCTGATCCCCCATTTTGCATTTGGGTTTTATCATCATCTGTGTCTCGCAAACTGTCAGAAGTCCTGTTTCCCAAACCCCCCGCCTGGTCCCCCCATCAGTCAGTCTGTTCCCTTTGGGTTTTTTTCCCCAAACAACCCCCCTTTTCCCATTATCATGACACAGATAGGCACGGTTTTTTAAAAATTTAATTTTTGGGTTTTTTCCCCAGTTCCTTTTTCTGTTTAAAAACCTTTGGGGAAAATTTGCAGAATAAAAAGGGTTTCCCCCCCTTTACTAATAAGATATCTTGGGCATTCCCCCTTTGGGTTTTATACCCCTTTTATTCTATTTCCCAATAAAAAAACAATTTTTAAAATTTAAGGGAAAAGACCATATCCCCCTCCCCCAAATTTTTTTATTTGATCATCATCTTTTTTCCCCCCCTCCGAAGTATTTAAACCCCAAAAACCTGGCCCCTTTTCCCCTCAGTCTGTTCCCCCAAGTTGCTCCATCAAAACATCTACATTCATTTTATAGTGGGTTTGGAAATTTGGCCTAACTGCATTCCCCCTAAAAATTTTTATTTTTTTATTTTTCCCCCTATTATTTTTGTGACACCCGATATACCAAAGTTATATTTAATTTTTTATGGGGGTTTTTTTGGGAACAAACAACTTTTTTTTATGAAGGGGGAAAATTTGACGGGCTTTCTTTTCTTTTTTCCTTTTCCCGGGTTTTTTGTTCTACCCTTTTTGTTGGGGTTTAGGTCATTATATGAGTCAAAAACCTTCAAATGACATGAATGGGGTTGGGGATGAGTCAAAAACCCGTGTCATAAAAAGGGTTTAGGGGGATAAGGATTTTTAAAAACAGTTTTTTGGGAGAGCCCAAATTGTTTTTTGCCTAGTTTAAAAATTTTTTTGTTTCCCTTTAAATAGGGGGGTGGCCCCCGCGGTTTGCCCCCCGAAACTCATGAGTCCAAAGTTATATAACCCCAGATAACTTTTACTACCAGCCCGGGGGAAATTTTTTTTTGAGGGGTTTTTTTGTGATTTAAAAGGGAAGGGGGACTAAAAAAAACTTCTTGGGAGGAACTTGCAGGTATGGGATATTAAATGAACACATCTTCCATGGAGGGGGGAAAAGCTCTGTTTTTTACAGTGATACAATTCCTTTTGGGGGTTTAAAAAAAAATTTTAATTGCATGTTTCCCCAAAAAATTTAGATCTGTGAGTTTTCCTTTTTCATTTAAAAGATTCATTGTTGGAAAAATCTGGTTCATTTTTTAAAATTCAATACCAAGTACAGTGTTAATCTCAACAATCCTATCACTGATACTAGTAATCCTCCCCTTTCCCCCCTTTAAAAAACCCTTTTTAATTTGGGGGGCCCAAGAATAATTCTTAAAACTTCATTTTGCATTCTCCAAAAGGGGGGGGGGAGAACTTTCTGGGGGTAAAAATCAACATGGGACAATTTTAATTAAAAGGGGGAAATTTTGGCTATGTACATCAAAATTTTTAAGATTCTCACATTTTTCCCTGGTTGGGGTTGTAGCCAGCAACAGCTTTAAGGCATTTAGTCTATCTTTGCATTTTTATTTAAGGGGGGATAGTG
>WNWK01017403.1:0-42542 GCA_009830355.1 Cherax destructor | reverse complement strand
CCCGTGAAGTGTATCTGAGACTGGCTCTGCAGTGTGAGACAGGAGTGCCTATAGAATGAAAAAAATTTTTTTACATTCAGGGGGATCACTAAACCCATAGGGATTCTAAAATATAAAAACCCCTTGGGAGCGCTGGAAAAAAGATGAGACACAGTACCTGGGGGTATATGGGGAAAGTCCCAAAGGGGGTTTGGGGGGAGACTGGACTGAAGAATGGTAGGGAAGGTCCCCTGGGAAATGTTTGTTGGATATGTGGGGGCTGTTCCTGTGGAGTGGGGGGGGCCCCCGGGAAAAACGGATACTGGGGGGTGCAGGGAAGATGCCTGTGGAATGTGGAGGGGAGGTCCTTGGGAAAACGGGTGCTGGGGGGTGTGTACAGTCTTGTCGTCTCAGTGGAGTGTCGGGAAAGAGTCGCTCAAGACTGACTCGACCGATACCTCCCCGCTCGGGGGTTTTTAAACGATGGCTTTTGTCCTGAGGGGGGGAAGAGACCAGGAGAGACACGTTGAGTTAACCGACTATATGGGGGTCACCAGTTGGGCCCAGGTTATGCTAGTGAAGGTGATGCCTTTGGGACCCAGGGCAAAACGTGGGGTCCCAGTTGAGCCCGGGACCCCTAACTAGTATGAGATAGGAGTCCCAACCTCCCCCACTTGCAGCATATACACTTTTTTATAAATAATTTTAAGAATAGGAATTGAAAATATTCTTGAAAAGCCTTTAAATTACAACTATGTAAAACTATAGTCATTAAGGGGCTAAAAACAGTTAATAACATTTGGTGACAACGTCAGCAGTGCTGAATATGTAAAGAAAAAACTTTCTAGTTTCACAAAGTGAAAATGGAAGTTTGTTCTGCTTCCTTTTTTCAATCAAGTAAATTTAAACAAAATTTTTTAAACCAAAAAAACTATGAGAGACTTGGGAAGTAATTAAAATGATTATCAAAGAGTCACTAACTAGTTAAAATTATCGGGTAATCAGATTGGGTCTTGTTTTACTTTTTCATCAGTATCCTGAAGATGAAGGGAAAAGCATCAACAGAACAGAAAATTCCTAAACAATACATCAATGACAACATTTTAGTGTCCAGGAATGTAATAAAATACAATGGCTTAATCTTGAATGGTTAAGAAGGAAAAAAAGGGGTAAGTGATCATGTCAATACTGATGTGGTGCTGGTACATTATATAATGAGCCAAAGCTACGACAAAATTAAAGCATCTTGTTCATTGAATAAAAGTTCTTTTCAGCTTTGGTGATAAATCTCTAGACTGAGATCTTATTTACCATCTGTCTCTTCAGTTCCGAGTGAACGTATGCAACATTGTGAACTCTGTAATCTTTAAAATGTACTGACGTAACTTTACTCTTGCTTTTGATAAGCTCTTTTTTTAATATATATCCAGTCATATGAGGCATCTTTCTTAAGCTATTGAGTTAAAGAAGCAGCAACAACTGAAAAAAAATAATGAAAAAATATATTAAAGCTGAAAAATTTATAAAAGATCATTTTGCGTTTGTAGACAGGTTTAGTCAAATTTTGAGTAACTTCTAATTTTCATTCGTCGGTTGTGAAAACTCTTAAGTTAAATCATAACGCAAAAACTAGATTTGTTTCTTTGGAAATTTAAAGTTTTTAATCTTTTGTTTATTCTTAGCTAATACATTTGTTGCTTTCCCATGCTTAGCAGTTCAAGGGTATGTCCGGAGACGTGATTAAATTGTCTACGTCTACCATGTTTTATGAGCTTAGGACAGGTAATCTTTCTTGATCTGGAAGTAGAAAGACTGTCAACTCTTCCATCTGTCTGAGGTATGGGACAGAATCCTTGAAGTAAATGCAAGGTGGGGAAAAATTTGCTTGCAAAAGGTCGTCGAGGGCAGGTAAGGAAAATCCGTTGGGAGTATTTTTTGCACTGACGTTCCTGTAATCAGTTACTGACTATAATGTACAATTTTTCTTGGATACTAGACTAGATGACACATTCAGGGGGAGTCATAATACAGGAGAGCCCCGCTTATACAGCAGGTTAGGTTCCGGGCTACTGCTGTAAAGCGAAATCGCTGTAAAGTCAAACAGCCTTTTTTTTTACTTTCAAATCCATATAAAAGCCTGATAACATGTTTACACTATCATATATTAGGTCATCATTAGAGCTAGGCCTAAAAATACATATACAGTACATACATTACTTACCTTAAAATATTTTCGCCCTTAGCTTATAGCAAGTGGTGAATTTATTTACTGTAGGAAGTCTGAATAAATGAAGAATGGCTATAATTGAAAGCCGCTGCATTAGCGAAACGCCGTAAAGCGAAACGCTGTAAAGCGAAGCACTGTAAAGCTGGCCCCCCTGTACTCTATAACTCTATCACTCAGGGTAGTGTAAATAATACTTGTTGAGAATGTAGTCATCTGTAGGCAGGTACAAACATAGATGTTTCCTTTCTGGAGGAGGAATTTCTTGTTATTCTAATCATTTATACTTTATACAAGTAACTTACTAAACCAGTCTCCCTGTCTGGTGGCATGTGACTCACTCTCCAACATGAGCACATTGCCCAGCCTGATCACCCAATGTGTGTAGGTTCCACACAAACTGTACAGCATGCCTTGAATGAATGCTCCACACGGGCTTTGGACTTTACTTAAATTATAATCTAACTGCTTCTACTTTATAACTTGGTTTGGTTGTTTTTTTGGTAGTGTTTATAATTACATATTTTTATCGTAGTAAATTCTCTAATTATCTCACCTGGGACTGGTGGCAGGACTGTAGCCAAGTGTGCAAAGGGCAGACCTCACCTGGGACTGGTGGCAGGACTGTGGCCAAGTGTGTGACAGTAATGACCTCACCTGGGACTGGTGGCAGGACTGTAGCCAAGTGTGTGACAGTAATGACCTCACCTGGGACTGGTAGCAGGACTGTAGCCAAGTGTGTGACAGTAATGCCCTCACCTGGGACGGGTAGCAGGACTGTAGCCAAGTGTGCGACAGTAATGACCTCACCTGGGACTGGTGGCAGGACTGTACCCAAAGTGTGTGACAGTAATGACCTCACCTGGGACTGGTGGCAGGACTGTAGCCAAGTGTGTGACAGTAATGACCTCACCTGGGACTGGTGGCAGGACTTAGCCAAGTGTGTGACAGTAATGACCTCACCTGGGACTGGTAGCAGGACTGTAGCCAAGGTGTGACAGTAATGACCTCACCTGGGACTGGTAGCAGGACTGTAGCCAAGTGTGCGACAGTAATGACCTCACCTAGGATTGGTGGCAGGACTGTAGCCAAGTGTGTGACAGTAATGACCTCACCTGGGACTGGTAGCAGGACTGTAGCCAAGTGTGTGACAGTAATGACCTCACCTGGGACTGGTGGCAGGACTGTACCCAAAGTGTGTGACAGTAATGACCTCACCTGGGACTGGTGGCAGGACTGTAGCCAAGTGTGCGACAGTAATAACCTCACCTAGGATTGGTGGCAGGACTGTAGCCAAGTGTGTGACAGTAATGACCTCACCTGGGACTGGTGGCAGGACTGTAGCCAGGTGTGTGACAGTAATGACCTCACCTGGGACTGGTAGCAGGACTGTAGCAAAGTGTGTGACAGTAATGACCTCACCTGGGACTGGTAGCAGGACTGTAGCAAAGGTGTGACAGTAATGCTCTCACCTGGGACTGGAGCAGGGACTGTAGCCAGGTGTGGACAGTAATGACCTCACCTGGGACTGGTAGCAGGACTGTAGCCAAGTGTGTGACAGTAATGACCTCACCTGGGACTGGTGGCAGGACTGTAGCCAAGTGTGTGACAGTAATGACCTCACCTGTGACTGGTGGCAGGACTGTAGCCAAGTGTGTGACAGTAATGATCTCACCTGGGACTGGTGGCAGGACTGTAGCCAGGTGTGTGACAGTAATGACCTCACCTGGGACTGGTGGCAGGACTGTAGCAAAGTGTGTGACAGTAATGATCTCACCTGGGACTGGTAGCAGGATTGTAGCCAGGTGTGTGACAGTAATGACCTCACCTGGGACTGGTAGCAGGACTGTAGCCAGGTGTGTGACAGTAATGCCTCACGTGGGACTGGTAGCAGGACTAGCCAGGTGTGTGACAGTAATGACCTCACCTGGGACTGGTGGCAGGACTGTAGCCAAGTGTGTGACAGTAATGACCTCACCTGGGACTGGTAGCAGGACTGTAGCCAGGTGTGTGACAGTAATGACCTCACCTGGGACTGGTAGAAGGACTGTAGCAAAGTGTGTGACAGTAATGATCTCACCTGGGACTGGTAGCAGGACTGTAGCCAGGTGTGTGACAGTAATGACCTCACCTGAAACTGGTAGAAAGGACTGTAGCCAAGTGTGTGACAGTAATGATCTCACCTGGGACTGGTAGCAGGACTGTTGCCAGGTGTGTGACAGTAATGACCTCACCTGGGACTGGTAGCAGGACTGTAGCCAGGTGTGTGACAGTAATGACCTCACCTGGGACTGGTGGCAGGACTGTAGCCAGGTGTGTGACAGTAATGACCTCACCTGGGACTGGTAGCAGGACTGTAGCCAGGTGTGTGACAGTAATGACCTCACCTGGGACTGGTAGCAGGACTGTGCCAAGTGTGTGACAGTAATGATCTCACCTGGGACTGGTAGCAGGACTGTTGCCAGGTGTGTGACAGTAATGACCTCACCTGGGACTGGTAGCAGGACTGTAGCCAAGTGTGTGACAGTAATGACCTCACCTGGGACTGGTGGCAGGACTGTAGCCAGGTGTGTGACAGTAATGATCTCACCTGGGACTGGTAGAGGACTGTAGCCAGGTGTGTGACAGTAATGACCTCACCTGGGACTGGTAGCAGGACTGTAGCCAGGTGTGTGACAGTAATGACCTCACCTGGGACTGGTGGCAGGACTGTAGCCAGGTGTGTGACAAGGGGGGGTAGCTTCACTGGAGGACTGGCGGTAACCACATCTCTTCTAAGGGGATCGCCTGTGGACTCGACCAGGCCAGGGGTGGAACATTTCTACCCATGGCGGCTGCAACAGGGAGTGCGGAAGTGAGAGGTCGAGGGGGGCGGGGATGGGAGTGGGGATAGGCTCAGGCGGTGGGTAGTGCTGGTGGTGTTGGGGTCGTAGGTGGTGGTGGTAGTGATGGAGGGTGGTCACGTCTAGTGGGGAGAGAGAAAGAGAGAACGCTTACAGTGGGGCTCGCGGGGCAGCCAGGCACAGACGGCGCCCTCACCTCGCATTATAAAATAAATAAATTAAAAAGGAAAACATTGAACAAGATATACCACACAATATATCAAAATATCAAGCATGAGTTGGCTAGTGGAAGGAAAACAAAGGACTCCATGTTGACCCTTGAGAGAATACGAGACTGTTAACTTGTGAAAGAAAACTGAGACTTTGTTAACTTGTGAAAGAAAACTGAGACTTTGTTAACTTGTGAAAGAAAACAGAGACTTTGTTAACTTGTGAAAGAAAACAGACTTTGTTAACTTGTGAAAGAAAACTGAGACTTTGTTAACTTGTAAAGAAAACAGAGACTTTGTTAACTTGTGAAAGAAAACAGAGACTTTGTTAACTTGTGAAAGAAAACAGAGACTTTGTTAACTTGTAAAAAAGAAAACAGAGACTTTGTTAACTTGTGAAAGAAAACTGAGACTTTGTTAACTTGTGAAAGAAAACAGAGACTTTGTTAACTTGTGAAAGAAAACTGAGACTTTGTTAACTTGTGAAAGAAAACTGAGACTTTGTTAACTTGTGAAGAAAACAGAGACTTTGTTACTGTGAAAGAAAACAGACTTTGTTAACTTGTGAAAGAAAACTGAGACTTTGTTAACTTGTGAAAGAAAACAGAGACTTTGTTAACTTGTGAAAGAAAACAGACTTTTATTTCCTCATGAGAGAGAACAGACGAACCTCTGCTAAACTATCAAAGAAAATGAAGAAACATGATCATGCAGAAGGTGACATCAAATGTGTCACGGACTCTAGAGGACAAAGAGTGATGAAGATACACACAGGGGGGTTATCTCAGTGGCATAACCAGCGTAAAATAAGTACTCAGAATTCGCATGCTTGCATACATTAACCTGGGCGAAAATTAAGCTCAACTATTAACTCTTGTTGTTCATGCAGGTGTGAAGGACGGAGAAGGCAGGGCGGGGGCGGAACGCAAACATGCACTGGCACACTAATTGTATGTTTGACTAATATGCTAAATGGGAAGTAGGATTGAGTATGTGTTTATCTTGTATAGTCATATTATATACACTATTGACAAAATATATTAAAATAGACCTGGAATCATAATTTAATCTGCAGATCTACTTAAAAGCATCGAGAAGCTAGTAAAGTGAAATAATTTTATAGTAATTGCTTTTGTCAGCACAAAAGAACTCTTAGCTTGAATTGGAGAGTAAAAAACTGGCCGCTAGACTAGACAAACTGAGAGACTGAGAGAATTAATAACTGTGAAGATTCCACAGTCAGTCATCATGAGACCACCAGCCCCCTGACTGATCAGTAAACAACACCAAGAAATTAGTCCTTTTAGTTCCACTTTAAATATATTTTCTGAGAGCTTGTTTTAAATGTGTTTCTGTGTATGTCCGTACGCATTGTTAAAAATTGATTATAATCAAAACCCTTTTCAATAATTTTTAAAGGGGTGAACGGTAAGCCCTTTATTTATTCCTATTTTCCATTTATACCCTCAGTCATATCCCTATTGCCTAGAGTGCAGATTCAGGGCCCTCGTCTATCCTTGGAATATTTCTGATACATGGAATCACTTTGTCATCCTCTTTGACGTTTTCCAGAGCATTTATATCCATTCTATAATACGGTGACCAAAATTGTTCTAGATTATGCTGCACAGTTTGATCACCTTATTACAGATGATATAAATGCTCTGGACGAAGGAAAGGGTGACAAAGTTGATCCCATTATCAGAAATCTTCCCATGAGGACAGACTGAGGGCTGAATCTGCACCCCTAGAAAAACATAGAATTAGGGGATATGATTGAGGGTATAAATGGAAACAGGGAAAAAATAAAGGGGATGTAAATAGCGTGCTGAAAATATCTAGCCTCGAACAGGGCTCAAAAGCAATGGCTTTAAGTTGGAAAAATTCAGATTCAGGAAGGATATAGGAAAGCCCTGGTGTGGTAATAGAGTTGTGGATGAGTGGAATAAACTCTCGAGTACTGTTATAGAGGCTAAACTGTTGTGTAGTTTTAAAAAAAAAGGGTTTGATAAATACATGGGTGGGTGTGAGTTGGACGAGACTAGCTTGTGCTACTAGGTCAGATGCCGTGTTCCTTTCCCTTACTTCGGCTTGGCTGATTTCATAGAACTGAAATTTCCTGGGTGGGCTGAACTGGAATGACCTGACTATGGATCAGGTAGGTGGTGATGGTTGCCGATATAATGTTTTCCAAAGCATAGTTCTAGCTGCTCAGACAACTTATGTTCCGAATAGGAAATCAGATCAAACAAAAAAGATCCTAAGTGGATAAACAATAGATTAAAACATCTCATTGGTCAAAAGAGAGGCAAAATAGGCGAATCAAAAAAGGAGAGGGGCAGTTAAGAAATCAATATATTCATTTAGAGAAATATAAAAAAGGGAATAAGAAAAGCAAAGAGAATTATGAGGTTAAAGTTGCAAGGGAATCGAAGACTAACCCAAAAGTATTCTTTCAGGTATACAGAAGCAAGATTAGGGACAAGATAGGCCCACTCAAAAGTTACTCGGGTCGGGTCACCGACAGTGATAAGGAAATGTGTAGAATTTTAACACTTACTTCCTCTCAGTTTTTACACAGGAAGATACTAGCGATATTCCAAAAAAAATAAATTATGTAGAACAGGACGATAATAAACTATGCACGATTAGGGTCACAAGTGACATGGTCCTTAGACAAATAGATAAATTAAAACCTAACAAATCCCCGGGCCCTGATGAGCTGTACGCAAGGATTCTAAAGGAATGTAAAGAGGAGCTTAGCAAACCTTTGGCCAATCTTTTCAACATATCACTACAAACTGGCATAGTGCCAGATAAGTGGAAAATGGCAAATGTAATACCTATTTTCAAAGCAGGTGACAGATCCTTAGCGTCGAACTATAGACCAATAAGCCTAACCTTCACAGTGGGAAAATTTATGGAATTAATAATTGCCGAGGGAATTCGTAGCCATCTTGAAAAACATAAATTGATCAACGAATCTCAGCACGGTTTTTTCAAAAGGGCGTTCCTGCCTTTTCGAATTTATTAACTTTTTCACTAAGGTATTTGAGGAGGTAGATCATGGTAATGAATATGATATTGTGTATGTGGGCTTCAGTAAGGATTTTGATAGTCCCACATCAGAGGAAACGTAAGGCAACGGAATAGGAGAATTTTTTTTCCCGGATAGAGGCATGGTTGATAAATAGGCAGCAGAGAGTTTGTATAAATTGGGAGAAATCAGAGTGGGGGCACGTCACAAGCGGTGTTCCACAAGGTTCAGTGCTGGGCTCTTTGTTGTTCACAATTTATATAAACAACATAGATGACGGAATAAATAGCAATAATCAAGTTTTCTGATGACACCAAAATGGCCGTCCAGTTCATTCTAATGAGGACATTAGAGCACTTCAGGAAGAAGTGGCAGATGCAGTTTAATATAGATAAATGCAAAGTTATAAATGTTGGACAGGAAAATAACCATCCACATATAAACTAAATAATGTAGATGTTAATATTACTGATTGCGAAAAGGATTTAGGAGTTCTGGTTAGCAGTAATCCAAAACCAAGACAACAGTGTTCGAAAGCGAACAGAATCCTTTTGGGTTCATATAAAGAAGCATAAAAATAGAAGTCCTCAGGTTGTTCTTTGGTTAGCCCTCATTTACATTATGTTTCACAGTTCTGGTCACCGTATTACAGAATGGATATAAATTCACTGGAAAACGTACAAAGGAGGATGACAAAGTTGATCCCATTTATCAGAAATCTTTCCTATGAGGATGGACTGAGGGCCCTGAATCTGCACTCTAGAAAGGGGTAGAATTAGGGGATATGACTGAATGTATAATGAAAAACAGGAATAAATAAAGGGATGTAAATAACGTGCTAAAAATATCTAGCCAAGACAGGACTCGCAGCAATGGTTTAAGTTGAAAAATTCGATTCAGGAAGGATATAGGAAAGCACTATTTGGCAATGAGTTGTGGATGAGTGGAACAAACTCCCGAGTACCGTTTTGTACTTTGAAAATAGGGTTTGATAAATACATGAGGAGTGTGGGTGGGTGGAGTTGGACCTGACTAACTTGTGTTGATGTGTCTGATGCCGAGCTCTTCCAATGGGTGTGACCCGCCTTACTAGCCTTGGGCCAGTGGGGGTGACTTGGGCCCGCCTCGCATGGGCCAGTAGGTCTGCTTCAGTGTTTCTTCTTTTTTTATGTTCTTATGAATGTGACCTGACCTGACTAGGTTAGGATTGGCTAAGCTGGTAGGAGACTTGGACCTGCCTCGCATGGGCCATGGGCTTTCTTCAGTGTTCTTTCTTTTGTGCAGATGACCAACAGCACCAGCTGCGGGTCATCATATGACTTAAGACCCTCGTCAGGAAATAATTATCCTGTTTCCTATTGAACTTACCTTGCCTAACCTGTACGCATTGGTGAATGTATGCAAATACGCACTTTATGAACATCAATATTCTCAAAATTTTGGAATGTTTATGGAGATTCATAGTTACTAGAGATGTACCAAAGTATCGGTATCGGTGGAAAAGAAACGGCCGATATCAGTCGATACTTTTCAAATATTAATATTAATTATGTGCTTAAAAATATCAACATTAACACTCTACCTCACAATTGTGAGATTCTCTCTCTCTCTCTCTCACACACACACACACACTATGGACAAGTGCCTTTGACAAACAGTAACTAACACAACTGGCTAAGCAGTGAGTAATGACATTATCATCTCAGAGATATTAAGTTATTTAATGAAGAATAATGCTCATTGTGTAATAGGTGAGTACAAAAACTTGCCGCCGCCTCCTGCCAAACAAGTGACAATCGTCTCACTAAAATGATCATCTGTTTTATTTCGCGGTAATTTTGTGAAACAACCGACGTGTTATTTGGCGGGAAATTTTTTAACATTTGACAAATTAAACTGTGTGTGTGTGTGTGTGTGTGTGTGTGTGTGTGTGTGTGTGTGTGTGTGTGTGTGTGTGTTTTTGAAACAAGCAATATCAGAAAGTTAGCGACAACGGAGAAAATCCCCTCAGCCTCTCAGGTTCTACTCTTAACATGGTCATTGTCGGCCTAGACGGACAGAATAATAAATGCATAAGTGACAAGAAGTTGAATAATTTAATATAAAAAGGGAGAGAGATAGAATATAACCTCCCCCTCCTGAGTGACTCTCTCCTGACTTTCACCACAACCCTTTTCTCCAGCGGCGCTTTTTGTATTTTTTCCAATTTTTTGGGGGCGATGGCCTCTAGTCTGACCCTGGCTGCGGGGTACTCCTTCAGCACGCCCCAAATGTCCTTTTTGGGAGAGCACGAAGAGGTCGCTGTAACCACAGATCGCACCGACGCCGTCCGTCTGTTGCCTGAACACCGCAACAGTACCGTCAGGAAGTTCATTCAGGTACAGGTACACATAAATACAGTTACATAAATTACCATACATAGCAGCATATGTGTAGATAACTTAGGGTAACTAAAAGAACAAGTTAGAGTGACTTATTTCTGTTAATATTTAGAAAGAACAAAAAAGGCACAGTGGACCAAGTGGGACCGAAACGTCGTCATAAGCTCCTCCTGTGTGTGGGTTATTTGTGTACCGTTAATATATATTGTGTTGAACACAATAGTGTGTAATGAAAAAAAATGTGCTCCAACCCTATTCAATCTGATAATTACATTGTGGAAATAATTGCTAGCAAGTTTTTTCTGCAAATTCCATCACTCGGGTTGGGATTCGTACATCAGGTAATGAACTCTCTCAGTCTGAGCTGAGAAGACCTCTGTAAGGCGATGATTATATTGGAAAAGTACATACAGATGCAGTATAATGCGATATTTTATTGACATTATACATTGACATTATGCATTATACTGTATTAGTATCCACTTCATCGTTTCGGTATTGTATACTATTTATCTTCATGGATTAATATATTTTCAAACATTCAGCAGAGGGTCTGGAAGAAATATAAAATGCCTAACTATAAATTCGAAAAATAACACCGTGGTAAAAATAACAGACTGAAGATGAGTGCTATCCTCTATTTACATGCATATCTTTCAAAGGAAGTAGCACTATTGATATTAACTGTAAGGCAACAATTACTAACTCTAAATACAAGTAAATCAGTGAAATAGATGGGAGCAAGTGCGTTCAAGTTAACGCTTCAGAGTAACAATTATTATTAGTTTATTTCGACAGTATTTACAAAAAAAAAAAACATACACACATTTCTGGGGAGAATAAATATCTTAACATTAACAATAAATACCAATTTTTTAAAATTATTATTATTATTATTATTATTATTATTATTATTATTATTATTATTATTATTATTATTATGATGATGCTAATGAAGCGGTAAAGCCGTGTGGAACATTCAACGCTAGGCTTCGTGGAGGCCCCGATCCTCCGATCATAAGTTGATTAAGCTCCTCACAGCTCGAAACATGATAAAGTTCAACATAGTGAAAAATTATTTGATAGAGCTCTGCACGCTGAAACATGATTTGATAAAGTTCTTCACAAAGTGTAATATGGCTTCATAAAACTTTACACAGAGAAACAATTTGATAAAGCTTAACACGATGACCTGAGAAGGGTGAAAGGACACAAGTGCATATACTTAGAACATGTTTATTGGATATGTTTTGGTCCTGGGACCTTGGTCGCTCCAAGTGATACTAGAGAATGAGAGAACACAGCATATATAGTGAAAAAATCAGGTGGCTAGTGATCAGGCGAAGACGCCAAGTCATTTAATAGTCGTGTCAGGTGGCAGCAGGGACTCAGCTTGGAGTAGTACATGTGTAGGGGCAGTTGAGATGGTGTTGGGGTAGTAATTAAGAATGTTTCTATACAGTAGCTCTTATCAATGTTTGATTCTCTGTGGATCAGTTCTACTTTGTTTCGGTTAGGTCTATGCAAGACACAAGCTTTTTTGTCATCTCATTCGCATGAATATTTGCGCTCTGGACCCGTATACTAGAGTTTACCTGGAGAGAGTTTCGGGGTCAACGCCTCCGCGGCTCGGTCGAGACCAGGCCTCGCAGTGGATCAGGGTCTGATCAACCAGGCTGTTACTGCTGGCCGCACGCAAATTGACGTACGAACCACAGCCCGGCTGGTCAGGTACTGACTTTTCAGTGCTTGTGCAGTACCTTCTTGAAGACAGCCAGGGGTCTATTGGTAATCCCCTTATGTATGCTGGGAGGCAGTTGTCTTTGACCCCTGCCACTTACTGTGTTGTCTCTCAGTGTACTCGTGGCGCCCCTGCTTTTCATTAGAGGAATGTTGCATCTCCTGCCGAGTTTTTTTGCTTTCATAGGGAGTGATTTTCGTGTGCAAGTTTCGTACTAACCCCTCTAGGATTTTCCAAGTGTTTATTATTATGTATCTCTCTCTTGCATTCTAGGAATACAAATCAAGGGACTTCAACCGTTCACAGTAATTTAGGTGCCTTATCTTACTTATGTGTGCTGTGAAAGTTCTTTGTACACTCTCCAGGTCAGCAATTTCGCCTGCCTTAAAGGGGAAAGTTAGTGTACAGCAGTATTCCAGTCTAGAGAGAACAAGCGATTTGAAGAGAATCATCTGGGCTTGGCGTCCCTAGTTTTGAAGGTTCTATTATCCATACTATCTTTTTCCCTAGCAGATGCGGTAGATACATTGTTGTAGTCTTTGAAAACGAGATCCTCTGACATTATCACTCCCAGGTTCTTCACAATACTTTTCGCTCTTTTGTATGGTTGGGAATTTGTTGTATCCCTGATACATTTTAATTTCCTCAAGTTTCCATATCTGAGTAGTTGAAATTTCTCTTCATTGATCTTCATATTGTTTTGAGTGGCCCATTTGAAGATTTGGTTGATGTCCGCTTGGAGTCTTGCGGTGTCTTCTATGGAGGACACTGTCATGACAATTCGGGTGTCATCCGCAAAGGAAGACACGGAACTATGGCTTACATCTCTCTCTATGTCAGATATGAGGATAAGGAATAAGATGGGAGTGAGTACTGTGCCTTGTGGAACAGAGCTTTTCACTGTAGCTGCCTCGGACTAGAAGAATTCTGTTTGTCCTACGTAGATCTTGTTGCACCCTCCACATGGTATTATGTTTGGTTTGTCAAGGGATCTTTCTTCCAGGTGAGGTCTCTGATGGAAGACTTGGTCATGGTAGTTATGGAGATGTTGCTTTTTGAAAGGGTCTGTCTTGTGTTGTTGGCTGTTTTCCCATGTAAAGTCTGGGTTTCTTGGTGGTGGCATTGTTAGTAGAATTCAGTATTTTCGTAGCTGTACGTTTGCAGTCTTGTATAAAGTAGGGAAGGAAGTGTAATCATGTGATGGTATGGCTAATGTACTGGAATTCTAATAATTCTAAACTGGAGAAACGGATACCTCTAAGGAATAAAACCCAAAAACCCCGCTTCTCTTGGTGTATTTTTCGGTGATCTATTTTTTAGTTAGAGTAAATTTGATAGTAGGTTCAATGTTGTTGATCTTACGAGTCTTGAACGTTGAGACTTCTGAGACATATGACCACTGTCAATCGACATATATAAACCATGTGACTGTATTATGAATATTATTGAGAAAACCTCCGGTCTCTTAAGTTTCCATGAAGATGTTGGCCAAGACTGCCCTTTGAAGAACAGTTCCAGTTCATCACCCATTCCTTCACACACTAACGCTTCCTCCGTACTTCATACAAGATTACAAACGCAGAGCATTATATCTTCTACATTTTTTTTCCACACAGCGAAACATGACCTACACAGAAAAACTTTCCCACACTATAAGTTTGTTCTACATACTTTACCCCGGACGTTAGTAAGTAAAAAGTAAGTTTATTTATACTGGTACACATAAATACAATTACAAAAATTTATCGTGCATAGAAAATTGTGTAAATTACCCGGGAAAAACCAAAAAGTCAGATAAAGTAAATTTTTTTCCACCTTGATACAAAGGTCACTTGGGGATAAAGAATGTTATATGTAAAAAAGCATGTGACATTAATGTATATAAATTTAACTGGTGTCACATCTTAACAGGTATTTATATATAACAGTTTGGTTTTCATATAACCTAAAAGGGGTTTAACAGTGTACGAGCCTATCCCGTTAGACCAAAAAAACAAGACTGGGCAAAGTAAGGGGGGGTTTTGAGGGGGTAAAAGGGGTGCCAAAAGGTTTGCTGGGGGGGGTCACAGGGGTTGGAAGGGATTAAGGGGGCTGGAATCCCCCGAGGGTGGGTTAAAAGGCAGTCGGTGGATGGGTCTGAAACGAATGAAGGGCTTGGAAAAGGATTTAAAAGTGGATTGGAAAGGGGCTGTAGGGTGGGTTGGAAAGATGTGTAGGGTGGGTTAGAAAAAAGGTGTGGGGTGGGGGAAAGGGGTTTAGGGGGGGTTTGGAAAAAGGTGAGGGGGGGTTGGATGGGGTTTGGGGGTGGGGGGGAAAAGGTGTGTCGGGGGGGTTGGTAAAGGATTTAGAGGGGTTGGAAAAGGGGTGTAGGGGGGGTTGGGAAAAGGGGGGGTGGGGTGGGTTAAAAAGGGGTGGGGTGGGTTAAAAAGGGGGTGTAGGGGGGGGTTTAAAAGAGGTGTAGGGGGGGGTTGGGAGGGGGTAAAATAAAAAGGGGGGAAGTTCTAAACCCATAGAATTATACAGCGCATGTGAGGGGGATGGGAAGGATTCAGGCTTAATTAGGGGAAATGGAGCACTGATCCAACCCCAGATCAAAAAACCCCCTTGGGAAAGGGGGGAAAGAGGTGTAGGGTGGGCGGGAAGGGGAGGTCAGCGTGAGTCCCCCTTTTGGGGCAGGGGAAAGAGTTTTATCAGGGGGGGTTTGGGGCAGGGGGGGGGTCAAATAAGGGTGAGTCTGGTGAGGAAAGGAAACACTAAAAGGGGCCCTTGGGCAGGGGGGTGAGGGCAGTGATTCAGGCCTTTTGCCAGGTTAAGGGTCAGACATCATGGTTGGCCATAAAATCAGGGGTTTGGGCAGCAGGGCTGGGTAAGGTCAGGTTAGGCCCCGGGGCATCTGAGCTGGGGGGGGCACTTTGGGGGTTTATGGGCCAGATCAGGGTAAGGGTAGGTCAGGGGGAAACAAGGATGGGTCAGGTCGGGGCTAGGGTGAGGTCGGGGGTGGATCAGTTAGGTCATTGGGGGTCATCTGAGCTAAGGGGGGGTCACTTTAGAGTTTGATGGGTCAGATCAGGAAGGGTAGGTCGGGAAAAAAACAAAGAAATTTGGGTCGGGGCCGGGGGGTCGGGGTTAGGTCAGGAACAGGGTGGGTCAGGGGCAGGGTGAGTCGGGGCCGGGGTGGGTCAGGGTTAGATCAGGGCCAGTGGGGTCGGGGCTAGGCTGGGTCGGGAGTTCAGGGTTAGGTAAGGGAAAACGTGAGTCAGGAAGTTCGGGGCCGGGGTGGGTCAGGTTAGGTCGGGGCCGGGGTGGGTGGGGGTTAGGTCTGGGCCAGGGTGGGTCAGAGTTAGGTCTGGGCCGGGGTGGGTCAGATTTTAGATCTGGGCCGGGGTGGGTCGGGGAGTTAGGTCTGGGCCGGGGTGGGTGGGAGTTAGGTCTGGGCCGGGGGGGGTCAGAGTTAGGTCGGGGCCAGGGTGAGTCAGGGTCAGGGCCAGGATGGGTCAGGGCTAAGCTGGGTCAGAGTTCAGGGTTAGGAAAGGGGAAAAGATGGAGCCGGGGTTGTCAGGGTGGGTCAAAATTAGGTCGGGGCCGGCGGGTCGGGGGCCAGGGTCAGGGCCGGGGTGGGGGGGCCAGGGTGGGCCATAGCCAGGGGGGGTCAGGGCCAGGGCAACAACACTTCCCAAGGCCTCAATATCTTTTTTAAAATTTAAAAAGTCCAGCACAAATTTAAACGTTTACAATTTTAAATTTTTTAAAAAACGTTCATATAAACATTTATATAAATGTTTACATGTTTAGATAAATGTTTAAAAAAAAATTTACAAAATATTTCGAGTATACTCTGTAAGAGCAAATTTTCTTTTTTTAAATATTTAACTTGTTACGAAGTTGCCATTTTTTAAAAGGCTTTAAAAAATATTTTAGCGCAAAGCTCCACTTTTCACTATAATTTATTCAAAACATTTTTAGAATTCTATAATATATTTTTTAATATAAAAGTGTATAATGTAGTTTTATTTTTTTCAAAATGAAAACCCCTGAAAGAACATAAAAAAAATTTTCACCTATTTCGAGCCCTGAAATTTTTAGTTGGGGTTCGTATGTGGAAAAAGAATTTTTTACACATCAATTGATTCTACTGGTTTTTTTTTTGGGGGGAATAGAAATATATTATATGGGTATAAGTATGGTGATTTAACAATTATTAAATAATTCAAGGAAAAACTAGAGGAAGCTAGAACTAGAGCAAGCTAGAACTAGATAGAGCTAGAACTAGAGCGAGCTAGAACCAGAGAGCTAGAAAAATGAGCAAGCTAGAACTAGATAGAGCTAGAACTAGAGAGCTAGAACTAGAGAGCTAGAACTAGGGGAGCTAGAACTAGAGAGAGCTAGAACTAGAGCAAGTTAAATTTGAGAGAGCTAGAACTAGAAGGAACTAGAGAGAGCTAGAACTGGAGGGTCTAGAACTAGAGCAAGCTAGAACTAATAGAGCAAGAACTAGAGAGCTAGAACCAGAGTAAACCAGAGAGAGCTAAACTAGAGCAAAACCAGAACTAAAAGAGCTAGAACTAGAGAGAGTTAAAATGAGCAGTTTGAGCTACGTAGTCAACAAAGCTTTTACCTGCAGTGCCCATGTTGAGGATGGAGATCTCGCCGAAGTAAGAGCCTTGAGTGTGGCCAACATTGTCTTGCCGTTGTCCGCAACTACGTGAAGTTTTCCCCTTTTTGACGATGAATCTCCGCCCCCCCCTGTGGGAGTCCAGGCTGGTTAGTGTGGGAATGGTGGCTATAATTGCTTGCACACGGGTTAGTGTGGGTAATGGTGGCTATAATTGCTTTTCACACGGGGGTTTTGTGGGAATGATGGCTATTTGCTTTGCACACGGGTTTTTGTGGGTAATGATGGGGGAAAAGCTCCCCACGGGAAGGGGAGAAAGGTGGCTATAATTGCTTCCACACGGGGAGTGTAGAAAGATGGGTTAATTTTTGGGGCACGGGTTTGTGTGGGGAAAAGATGGGAAAAGCTTGCACACGGGGTTTGTGTGGGTAATGGTGGCTATAATTGTTTCCACGGGTTAGTGTGGGTAATGGTGGCTATAATTGCTTGCACAAGGGGTTTGTGTTTGGGAATGGTGGCTATAATTGCTTCCCCCACGGGGTTTGTGTGGAATGTGAGGCAAAGCCACGGGGTTTGTGTGGGTAAATGGGATAATTGCTTGCACACGGGGTTTGTGTGGGGAATGGTGGGTATTTGTACAGGGTTGTTGGTAATTTGGGTATAATTGCTTCCACACGGGTTAAAATGTGGTAATGATGGGAAATTTCTTGCACACGGGTTAGTGTGGGGAATGATTAAAAATTGCTTGGGGTTGTTTGGGAATGTGGGTATAATTGTTTCCCCACGGGGTTGTGTGGGTAAGGGTGGTATAATTGTTCCACAGGGGTTAGGGGGAAAAGGGGTTAATTGCTTGCAACGGGTTTTTGTTGGGGAGTTTGATGTGTTTCGGGGAGTTAATGTGGGTGGGGATATGTTCGGGATTAGTGGGGGTGGATATGGGGGCCAAACAGAGGTCACAGACGGTTTGTGGGCCTGTGTTTTTGGGGGGTATATAGCCCCTGGCTTCCACCCCGTGTTTTGGGGTGATGCTTACCAATGTTTTTTTTATTTTTATAATGAGATGATGCATATATATATGCTTTTTTGGAATTTTTAATGATATATTAAAATAAATTTGGATATCATTTTTTTTCCCCCCAAAAAAATGAGTATGCAAAAGAAAAGAATTTCAGGAATTACCAAGACATAATTTTAATACCATATAACATATATGAAATTCTTCTTTTTCTAGTTAGTATGATAATGACAATGTGAAAATTATTATTTTTAGTGTTTTTAAATTTATTATTATTAGTGTTATTATTATTATTATTATTATTATTATTATTATTATTATTATTTTTATTATTTGAAAGATTATTACAGTATTATTGCTATTTCTAACTTTATAACAAAAAGATCTTGTACAGACAAAGACAAACACAAAAAAGATAACTAATATAAAAATTATAACCAAAATTTTTTTAAAGGGGGTAAAGGGGGGTAAGCCAGTGGAAGGCCTCGGTCAGATGACCAAAGATCCAGCTGGGGTCATTTTGACTAAACCCGCTTCAATAAAAACTTGTCTTGTTTCCTGACAAATCTTACCAAACCCTAACTTAAGATACATTTGCAAGTAGGAAAATTTGTATTTGGGGGACGTTTCGACACCATGGATTTCTTCAGACCAAGAGGGCAGTGTTCTTTTTAGATTAACTTGGTCAAAAATTTTCCCACGCTGTGCCACCCTATAATGTTGCACTGATATGCCCCCTATGACACCCCATGACACCCTATAAACCCCCCATGACACCCTATGACACCCCATGACACCCTATGACACCCCATGACACCCTATGACACCCCATGACACCCTATGACACACCCTATGACACACCCCATGACACACCCCGTGATACACCCCCATGATACTCTGACACACTCTGATGTCAGGTCAGGTTATCTACCTAGTTACTATCCAGACTCGCTGACCTCGCCTTCCCTTCCAGTTAGGTTCCAGGACCATAGTCCCTCGTTTGGAGAGGAAAAGGTTCTAGCTCCTGGTATTTTAGTTATCAATCATATGTTTAGCGAAGCTTTAGAGATTATAAAATAAATAAATAAGTAATATATATATATATATATATATATATATATATCACGGTGGCTAGTGACCTGGTGGCTAAAAATCCCGCTTCACACAGTGAATGTCGGGGTTTGATTCCCGGCGAGGGTAGTAACATTGGGCGTGTTTCCTAACGACGGTTATCCATGTTCACCCATCAGTAATAACGGGTACCTGGGTGTTAGTCGACTGGAGTGGGTCACATCCTGGGACAAAACTGACCAATTCGGAAATGCTCAGCATAACAAGGGGCTTTCTATATAGTAGTATGTCATTGATGTCAGCTAGACTGATACCTTGTACATGTACGGGAAATAAATATATTATTATTATATTATTGTTATTATGTTAAACTCCTTGTGTGTGTGTGTGTTGTTGTTACCATTTTGTCCTAGGCACATGTCGATTTTGACACTAGGCCTGTTGTATGTATGTGTGTGTGTGTGTGTGTAAGGAAACACTTCGAAATGTTTCCGCCCGTCGGAATAGAACCCGGGCCCTCCGTGCGTGAAGCGAGAGCTTTACCACTAGGCCACCGGGGTTGTGTGTGTGTGTGTGTGTGCTCACCTAATTGTGGTTGCAGGGATCGATTCATAGCTCCTGGCCCCGCCCCTTCACTGGTCGCTACTAGGTCCACTCGCCCTGCTCCGTGAGCTTTATCATATCTCTTCTTAAAGCTATGTATGGATCCTGTGTGTGTGTTTGTTGGGACTACCGTTGATTAATTGACACATGTGCAACACTTTGGGGATCGTAAAGATACCTGTGTTGCACATGTGTAATTTATCAACTTGTGGGTTCTCTGAACCGTTTATGTACACGTATTGTGTGCGCGCGCTCACGCATGGTCCCCAATTTCCATCTGTCCAAGAACCTTGCCAAATAACACTTTTAAATAGTTTAAAGAAACACAGTTGATAATCACAAGGAATCACAATATTTACACTAGCTACAACAGCATGGGTCTGTAACAGTGTGTTTCTGCCTCTGCAACTGCCGCACCATTACAACCCTGGACTTGGGTGCTGGTAAGGCAAGTCAGATGCAAATGAAGTCTAAACAGACTCTGAAAGTGCCTTCCAAAAGTGCGACCACGATGCAACAGTGCACACAAAACGTGCACACATAAATGCCAGAGTTATAGTGAACAAAGAGTGATGGTGAACAAAGTGATAGTGAACAGTGATAATGAACAAAGTGATGGTGAAGAGTGATAGTGAATAAAGTGAGGGTGAACAAGAAGTGAAAGTGAACAGATTGATAATGAGCAAAGATTGATAATGAACAAAGAGTGGTAATGAACCAATAGTGGTGAAAAAGTGATGCTGAACAAAGTGATGCTAAACAAAGAGTGATGCTGAACAAAGAATGATAATGAACAAAGAATGATAATGAACAAAGAGTGATGCTGAACAAAGAGTGATGCTGGAACAAAGAGTGCTTGATCAAAGTGTGATAATGAACAAAGAGTGATGCTGAACAAAGAGTGATGCTGAACAAAGTGTGATAATGAACAAAGTGTGATAATGAACAAAGAATGATAATGAACAAAGAGTGATGCTGAACAAAGAGTGTGCTGAACAAAGTGATGCTGAACAAAGTGATGCTGAACAAAGAGTGATGCTGAACAAAGTGTGATAATGAACAAAGAATGATAATGAACAAAGAGATGCTGAACAAAGAGTGATGCTGAACAAAGTGATGCTGAACAGAGTGATGCTGAACAAAGAGTGATGTGCTGAACAAAGTGTGATAATGACACAAAGAATGATAACAACAAAAAGAGTGATGCTGAACAAAGAATGATAATGAACAAAGAGTGATGCTGAACATAAAGACGTGATGCTGAACAAAGAGTGATGCTGAACAAAGTGTGATGCTGAACAAAGAATGATAATGAACAAAGAGTGATGAACAAAGAGTCTGCATAAGAAGACTTGTTTGCCAAGGCACACAGTTCTTGTTGTTTTCATGTTTACAGTTCATATTTCCTACAGACATAAATCATAGACAACACTGTATCATCTTTTGTAGACGATATTAGACTCTGTATGAGAGTGTCGTCCACTGAGGACACAGCAAACCTCCAAACAATATAAACCAAGTTTTCCAGTGGACCACTGACAACAATATGATATTCACTGACGACAAGTGTAAGTTACTACTATATAGAAAGTTTGAGGAAATAATAACTAAAACGTAGAATAAAACAAATTGATCACTAAATAGAATAAAGACTAATGCGAGGGATTCGGGAGTGATAATGTCAGATCTCAAAATGAATGATCACAACAGTGCCACTATCACAATCGCAAGGAAAATGATAGGCTGGATAACTAGAACCTTCAAAACCAGAGATACAAAGCCAATGATTTTCTTCAAGTTATATAGTCTTTGCCTTTAACAGCCGCTTTTAAAGGCAGGTGAAATTGCAGATCTGGAGAAAGCACAGAGAACCTACACTGTTCTTACAAATTCAGTCAAACACCTTAATTTGGGAACGCTTGAGGTCCCTTGATGTGTACTCCATGGTCTGCGCTGTATGACCCTTGTAGGTTTAGCGCTTCTTTTTTATAATAATAATAATGTACTTCATGGAACGTGGGCAGACGGTGCAAAATACCCCCAATGAAAAGCAGGAGTGTAATGAGTGCGCTATAAGATAAGTGTTAAGGACCCAAAACTTTCAACATCCTTCATACACAAGGGAAATTACCAGCAAACCCCTGGTTGTCTTCAAGGGGAACCTTGATGAGTTCCTCAAGTCACTTCGTGAACAGTTGATAGTGTGCATACGTTGCACCAGCCTAATTGATCAGGTCATCCACCTGAAGGCCTGGTCTGGGACCGGGCCCTCAGGGCATTGATCCTTGAAACCTTCTACAAGAGAGCGTGTATGGTGTGCTACAAAGAGGAGCTGTTTGTATTTGGAAGGGTGACTGACCCCGGAGCTTGAGCCAGTACCAAATCCTCCTTCAAGAGGGTAACATGTTTCATTACTTCAGACTTTGCAATAAATCACTCATGTGAAACAAATGTTTTGTTATGAAGTTGATGAGGGAGATTATGAGTACGTCGTAGTCAGTCAAGTGTATTATAGCAGATGCTCTGCTCTAAAATTCCCTACTCACCAGTAATTGACTTAATTTGTCTTAAAATAAAATAAAAGTATTCCTTGAGAACGTCGAGTACTGGGTAGAAGTGTACCATCAGTTCAGCCAGAAAACCTACCTCCCTACACCAGTAACTGACGTATTTTATTTTCTTACGTGTGTAGTCACAGGTAGAGAAGAACTGGCCAGAGGTGTAGCACTAGTTTCTACAGCAGCTTACTCTCCCTGCAGCAGTAGCAGACGCACCTTTCTACAGATGTAGTCACCGGGAGAGAAGAGTACTGGGCGGAGGTGCAGCACCAGTTCCTACAAAAGGCTTACCTCCCACAGCAGTAGCAGACGCACCTTTTTTACAGATGTAGCACCGGAGAGAAGAGTACTGGGCGGAGGTGCGCACCAGTTCACAAAGGAAACCCGCCCTGTGTTCTGGAAGATCTCCACGCGCTTGAGGGTGTCCAAGTGCACATGGATGGCCATCTCCGCCTTCAGTTTGTCTAGGGGGGAGAGAGAGACATGTAGTGATGATGCTGCTTCATGAAAACACTTCCCTCATGACACACTGGCTTTATGACAACTTCCCTTAAGACACACTGTCTTTATGACACACTTCCCTTAAGACACACTGCCTTTATGACACACTTCTCCATGACACACTTCTCTCATGACACACTGTCTTTATGACACTTCCCTCATGACGCACTGCTTTTATGACACACACTTCCCTCATGCACACACTTTCTCTCATGACAGACACTTCTCTCATGACACACTGCCTTTATAACACACACTTCCCTCATGACACACTACCTTTTTAACACACACTTCATGACACACTTCCCTTATGACGCACACTTCATGATTCACACTTCCCTCATGACAATTCCCCTGACACCCCCCATGACGCACTTCAATTATGACACACTTCATTTATGACACACTCCTCATGAGTCATGACACACTTCCCTCTTTATACAATACAACATTTGCTTCCTAACGCTACATTTACTTCCTCATGACGCATCTGTTAACGTATTCAGAAATAAACTAACATTTTTGGGGTCCTGAAATGTTTATTCATGGGGCTTTTCAAACGGAAAAAGTGACTTTATGGAAGACTATACCCAAGATGTTTTTAAAGTATACAATATATAGGAGTGCTTTGTGCAGTAAATGGTGGTTAATTGTCCGTCAGGGAGAAAAGGATGAGTCTTCACCCCCGCTCTGACTGACCGCGGGTTAAACGTAAATATGAATTTAACAAAAAAGATGTCGACCAGTTGCAAAATGTATTTACTACTTGCTTTAAAAACAAATAGTTTGGCTGGAGTAACATTGATCATTGTTTCAAATTACTGTTTAGTATTATGTAAGAGTGTGCAATATTGTAGTGTCATCAGAACAAGACTGCCCCTTTTAGATTGAAGGTCTTTCTCTAAGAGATTGAATTCACCAAATCTTTTTCTTTGTTTTCCCTCTAGATGATCCTTGCCGGGGGCACTGAGCACCTCCAGTGTGTCAAAACCCTTTTACGAAATTTGAAAAATTTTGGATAAATACTTGAGAATATTACATCTGAATGACTAACAAAACCACTGGAACTGAAATTCATTTGATCTATTAATTAAGCCAGAGATTCTTTTATTTACTTATTCCCCCCGGCTTTTGAGGCTTCCTTCAATGACAACAATATTTACCATTATTTTTCCCCACCCTTTTTTCATTTTTTAATAAATCTATGATGTTATATAAGGTAACGGGCCTTTGTATTGTTTCCCATTTTAAATAATCAGAATCGTTTCAAAGGTTTGGCGATGGTATTGTGTTTTAACTTTGCTATCTATTTTAATTCATTAAACAAAAAAAAACCTGTCCCAAAATTGTTACTTCTAGCTTTTTTCTGAATTTTTTTTTTCGGAAGGTTTTCCAGTATTTACATCCTGGTAATCACTTCACTTTTTTCTGTTACGTTTCCGTCTCTACACGTCACTTTTTTTTTTAAAAAATATTGTTTTGGAAATTGAAAATATTAAACAGAAATAATTTCTTCGGGAGTCTTGAAACTTTCTTCTGACGGGGAGAATCCCTATACCCTCGGTTTTTCGACAGCTCCCAACTCGAACAATTTTTAAGGTATTTTGTAAGTTTTTTTGTAAGTTTTTTTGGGGTCTAAAAGCTAATCAAATTTACCGTCCTTATGGAACAAATTCGTTGGGTAACGGCACTCGAACACCCTTTCGGGAAAAGAATTATCGACAAAAACCGAGGGTCCACTGTATTAGTCTCAGTTCTTTTCTTTTTATTTTTATCGTTTTTTTTTGGGTGAGATTGCTTCAGAATTCTCTTTGACCCCAAAAAATGATTGTGCATGTTAGGGTCATTTTTCCGTGGGGGGGAAAGATAGGGGTTCTTTCTGAGTCACAGAACGAATAATAAAAAAAAAACGCTGAACTGACCCCCAAATATCCTATTTTTGACCCCACTATTTTTTTTAAGGGCCATTTTAAAAAAAGGTTGCAGATTTTTTCAAGTTATTAAATTTTTTTATATATATATATATATATATATATATATATATATATATATTTTATATATATTATATATATATATATATATATATTTATATGTTTTTTGAAAATTTATTAAAGACAGTTTTTTTGGGTTTTTTAATTTTTACTTAACATTGCTCTCTGATTACTTTTTTAAATTTTAAAAGGGTTTAATTGGGGCCCCAAAAATCATATGTTTTAGTTAGTCTCATTTGATAAGGGAAGTTAGGTCAAATGACGAGTACAGTGTTTTTGTATATTTTTTTTAACCCTTATAGAAGGGTTTAGTGGTTATTATGTTTTAATATAATTTTGAAGTAAATTTAACGGTGGGGTTGGAGTTTGTCGGGGAAAAAGGACAATTTTTTTCCGACGGGGGGCTTAGTAAAATAATTCCCCCAGCTGGAGTTTTTTTGGGCATCTGACCGAGGCCTTCCCCTGGCTTTTCCCCCCCCCCCCCTTTTCAAATTATGGTTGGGGTTTTGAATTTAGTTTTTAAAATTTGTTTAGAAAGACAGGGGAAAAAGGGAAAAATTTGAAAACGTTTGGTCCTGGGACCAAAACTTTTCAATAAATATGTCCGGGTTTTCTTTCCTTTCTAAACCTTTGTAAAGATTGTTACCAAGGTTTATTACTTACTAAAATTTCCCAACCTATATTGTTATACTATTGTAACTGTTTAGAATTACTTGTTTTGGGTTTTCCCTTTTCCCTAAATTATTCAATTTGGTTAAAAAATTTTTCTACATAATTTTTTTTTTAATTTTTTAGTTTTTAGGGTTTTTTTTAAATTTATGTCTTGTAAATAAAAAAATTTTAAATTTTATTTTAAATTGGGGTTTTTCCCCCATGCTGAAGGAAAAATTTTAATGTCGGGGAAAAAAATTTTCCATTGGGGGGGTCATTGGAGACTTGTGGGGGTTTTTAAACTGATAGATTATAGAGGTTTTGGGTTTTTGGGGAAAATCAGGTTTTGGTATTAGGCCTAAAAAAGGGGAGATATTCCAGGCCCCCCGGGGGTTTGTTTAAAAGATAAGTTTAAAAAAATAAAGTTGTTTGTAAAAAAAAAACAATTGATCAACAAAAAAAGAGATATAGGGGGAAAAATCCCTACCCCCTTGAGGTTTACTATACAAATGTAGGAGTCTAAGAAATAAGATAGATGAGCTAAGATTACTTGCAAGTGCGGGTAATATAGAATTATTTATAAAGGCCCTTTGGTTCAACCAAAAAGAAGGGGAAATCCTTCCGAGTGCAACATTCAGGGTTACAAACTATTCCACACTGATGGGGTAAAGGGGGAAAGGGGGTGGTGGAGGGTTTTTTCAGAGTTTTTTGGGTTGTGTTAAAACAAGAATAAGATTAAAACAGCGGACACAGAATCTGTTTCCCCTTTTCCCCGGGGGTCGTGAAAATTTTTTGGGTGTGATTTAAACCCCCCTTGGGGGGGGAGCCAGTAAGCTGCTATGGGACAAAATTTTCGTCTAAAAAAATGTTTGTTAAGGGAGATTTTTTTTTAACCCTTTTTTTGGGGAAAAATGTGACAGGTAACTTTTCAGTGATTTTTCTTGATACGGTTCAGGATTGTTTTTAAAAATTTGTGACAGAACCAACTAGAGGTAGCAACTTGCTTGATTTTTCTTTTCTAACAAAGAACCCCTAATTAATAATCTTGAGGTTAATGAAGAGTTTGGGGGAAAAGGGTCACAAAAACACTTAGGGGGGAAAAATATCAGGGAAATTTCCCCCGGGTAACTGAAACAAGTTCCCGTTCCAGACTTTCTTTTCCCCCCTTTATGGGGCTGAGAAAACCCCAAAAAACTAAAAGGGGGGCCCCAAAAGGGGGAACCGGGGCCCCTAAAAGCAAAACCAAAAAAACCCCCCCCCTAAGAATTTACTTCCCGTACTACGACATAAAAAAAACCCCCCCACTATTATTTTTTCCCAAATTTTTAAAACCCCCCCCCCTCACCCCGGGCCCTTTTTTTAAAAAAATTTAAAACCTTTTTTTTCTAAACTAATAAAATATTTGGTTTTTACTTTTCGGGTACCCCCAGTTTTTTAAAATTTCCCTTTTTTTTATGCCCACCATCCACTTACACCCGAAATCCCCCTTTTACCTTTTTTTCCCGAGGCAGATCAATGCCTGTCTATCTTCATGGGGGGATTTTTTAAAAAAATCTTTTTTGTTTTTTTTGTATTTTCCAATGAATCTAATCCATCCGGGGGGAGCCCAAAAAAATGAGCCTTTATTCCAAAAAACTCACAGGATGGGGAGTTAAAAATAACTTTTGGACTTCTGTTGCTTATACTTTTTAAAAACCTAGTAACTTTACCCTTTTTTCCCCCACTTGGACTGTTGTCTTGGGTTTTTTTTTTTGGGGTTTAAATTCCCCCAAAAATTTTTTCTTCCGGGCGCTCAACTTCACCTAGTTTATAAATTGAGGGATATTTTCATTTCCAACGACTAGCACCTTACACTTGTCCACATTGAACTTCATCTGCCACTTTTCCCCAAAAATTAATTTATCCAAACCCCCTTTTGGGGTTCATTGGTATCCTCCTGGGGAATGAAAAGGCCCTTTTTTTTTCATCAGCAAATTTACCTGTCATTTTAATTCCTTCATAAAAGGGCATTTTTTAAAATTTTGAACAATTCCCCAAAAATGACCCCCTTTTGGCCACGGGGGAAAAACCCCCTTTTGATTTGACCCCATTAATGGAAACTCTCTGCTTTCTATTGGTGCCCTGCCCCCCTCAGAACTTTACCTCCTATCCCCCAGCTCCCCCTTTTTTTAAGAGTTTTCAGAGGATCAATCGGGCCCCTTTCTAAACCCCAAATAAACTATATCATATTCTTTTTCCACTGTCTACTCCCTTTTTGTTTTTATTAAAAAAACAGTAAATTTGTAAAGGGGGGGAACCCCCTTTGTAAACCCATGTTAAAATTTATTAATCAAATTATGTTCTTCGGGGGGCTTTGATAATATCAGCTAAAAGGGTTTTTTAACCTTTTCAAACGGAGGCATTGGGGCGGAAATTTTTATGGACGGGGCCCCTTACCCCCTGGGGGGGTTTTGGGGATGACCTGACTATGGGCCAGGTGGGTTTTTGGTTGCCAAATCCCAAAACTTTTCACCCCCCCCCTTTTCCCGGCCAAAAAAGAAAAGGAAAAAATTAGATTCCCCAAAAGAAAAAAAGGCTATCAAAAGGGGGGGGGAAGATAAGAAATCAATTTTTCAATTAAAGAGAAAAAAAAAAAGGAAAAAAAAAAAAAAAAAGGGGATTTGAAAGGGGCCCAAAAAGGGTTTAAAAACCAAACCCCAAAAAAGAGTTTTTTTCAGGAAAGAAGAGGGGGGACAAGATGGGCCAAATTTAAAAAAATTGGGGAAATACGGGGGGGAAAAGGAGGGGGAAAAATTTTTTAAATTTATTCCCTTTTTTTTACCAGGAAGTTTTAGCAGAATTCCAGAAAAAAATTATGAGAACAAAAAACTATGCTGGGTTGGGGGGAAATTTTTTTTTTGGGGTTTTTAAAAACCCAAAAAACCCAGGCCCTAAAAAAATTTTTCCGGGAAAAGGAAATGTGGGGGAAACCCCTTGCCCTTTTTGGCCCCCAAAATATTCCCCAAAACTGGCATAGTGCCAGAAAAGGGGAAAAGGAAAAAATGAATACCTATTTAAAAGGCAGGGACCCCCCTTTTTCCCATAGACCAAAAAAGCCTTACCTCCATAGTTAAAAAATTTATGGAATAAAAATTGGGGGAAATTTTTTGGAAAAGAAAAATTGTTTAAAAAAAATTCAACAGGTTTTAAAAGGGGCGTTCATGTTTTAAAAAAATTTACTTTTTTCCCCGGGTTTGAGGGTAGATGGGGGTTTGTAGTTTTTGGATATGATTTCAGGGGTTTTTCAAAAGTTCCACATCGGGGAAAGGGGGAAATTTTGGAAGGAAAATTGGGAGGAAAATTTTTTTTCCGGGGGGCATGGTTAAAAAAGGGAGAGAGTTTGCATAAGGAAAAAAATCGGGTCATCCAAGGGTTTCCCAAAAGGGGGTTTTTGGGCCCCTGTTTTTAAAAAAAAACGACATGGGAGGGGGGAATAAAAAAAGAAAAGAAATTTTTAGACCCCAAAAAGGGGGCCGTCCAATTCACAAAGAGGACAAAGACACTGGGGGATAAAATGCGGGTGGGGGAAAACAATGCAAATTTTAAGGGGGTTGGGCGGGAAAAAACCGCCAAAAATTTAAAAGTTTTTAATTAAAAATTTTGGAAAAAGGATTTGGAGTTCTGGTTAGTAGAAGGGGGCCCCTTAAAAAACGGGTTTTTAAAAAATTTTTTTAAGAATGGGGGTTTCAAAAAAAAAGAAAATAAAAAAAGTCCGGTTTTTGTTCTTAAACCCCCTTTTTTTTTGGGGCCCTCATTTAGAAACTGAATTTTAATACCCCGAATGGGGAAAAAAATGCACGGGCAAAAAGGGGGAAAAGTTGATCCCGGGGAACAAAAATTTTTCCCCAAAAAAATGACGGGGGGCCCCCAAAAATTTTTAAAAAAAAGGGTGGGGGAATAATTTTTAAAAAAGGGAAAAACAAAAAACCCAAAGGGATGTAAAATGGGTGAAAAAAAACCCCCAAAAACCAAGACAGGCCCCCAGCAATGGTTTGTTAAAAGTTAAAAAAGAACATAAGAAAAAAGGGAAACCCCCGCAGCAGCCCCCCGGGCCCCCATGCGAGGCAGGTCCAAGTCCCCCCCCTTGAAGCCCTGCCCCCCCCCAAAACAGGTTAATTATTTAGGAAGGAGAAGGCATCTGACCTAGTAAAAAAAACCAAAGGGGGAACAACTCACACCCCCCGACCCACTCATATTTTATTTTTTTTAAAAAAACTACAAAATTTTTTTAATTTTTCCAAAAACCCTTTCCCGGGAGTTTGTTCCACTCACCACAACCTATTCCCAAAACCCAAATTTTTTTTCCCCTTACCCCTTCTGAATCTAAATTTTCCCCCTTTAAAGCCATTGTTTATCCGTCAATACAAATATTTTTAGCACGCTATTTAACCCCCCTTTTTTTTTTCCCGTTTTTTTTTAAACCCAACATACCCCCCCAAATTTTACGCCTTTCTAGGGGGAGATTCGGGGGCCCCCGTCTATCCTCATGGGGAAAATTTCATTACAGGGGGTCAATTTTGTCATCCCCCCTTTTTGGGGGTTTTCCAAAACATTTATCCTTTTTGTAATAGGGGGGACCAAAACTGTGCAGCATAATCAAAAGGAGGAAACCCAAAGGGGTATGGGAGTTTAAGAACAACCTGAGGACTCCAAAAATTTTTGCTTCTTGATATGAAGTAAAAACGGTTTTTTTTTTTGGAAAATTTTTTTTTAACTGCTGTTTTTGGGTTTTTGATTACTGCTAACCAGAATCCTAAACCTTTTTGCAATCAGTAGTTTTAAAAATTCACATTATTTAGTTTTTTGTGGTGGTTTTGTCCTGTCCAATATTTAGAACCCCTTTTTTTTACTAATTTTAAAAAAACCCACTTCTCCGAAAACCCCTGCATCAGTTATTTTAAATCTTCCTGGAGTGCTTAATGTCCTCATTTGAAGGAATTGGGGGCCCCCTTTTTTGGGGGCATCCAAAAATTTTTTTTTTTTTTTTCCCCCTCTAAAAAAAAGGAAAATTAAGGGCCCTCTAAAACCCCCCCCGGAAACCAATTGTGACGCTTCCCCCCCTGATTTCTCCCATTTATGCAAACTCTCCTTCCCCCTTTTCAAAAATGCCTTATCCAGGAAAAATTTTTTCCCCCATCTGTGGGGTTTTTTCCCTTTTTTAGTCTCTGATTTGGGCTTTTTCAAAAACCCATTTTTGTCCATTAAAAATACTATTCATTACCCCCATCTTCCCCCAAAACCCCTTTTTTTAAAAAAAAAATTTAAATTTGTAAGGCAGGAACGCCCTTTTTAAAAAACCCCCCTGAATTCTTGATTAATTTTTGCTTTTCAAAAAACGAATTGCCTCGGCAAAAATTTTTTTCCCAAATTTTCCCCCCCTGGAGGGGTTTTTCTTTTGGCAAAAACGGGCCAACCCCTCCTGCTTTGAAAATAGGTATTACATTTGAATTTTCCCCTTTTTTGCACCATGCCAGTTTGCAGTGATATTTTAAAGATTTTTTTAAAAGGGTTTCCTGTTCCTCTTACTTTCCCCTTTTGTCCCTTTGATAAGTCATCAGGGGGGGAGGGGGTTTTTTTTATCTATTTGTCTGGGACCACACTTGTGACCCTAAATTTTCATATTTCATCGTCCTGGTCTACATAATTTTTTTTTTGGTTGTATTTTTCCTTTTAAAAAAATGAGGGGGAAAAGGGGGAAAAAAAATTTTTACAATTTCCTTATCACTAGGGGAGCGACCTGAGTAACTTTGAGTGGGCCTATCTTGTCCTAATCTTACTTCTGATACCTAAAAAAACCTTTTGGGGGTTTGTTTTTGATTTCGCCCCCTTTAACCCCCAAAAAAATTGTTTTTTTTTCTTATTATCTTTTTTTTTCTTTAACTGAATATATTGATTACTTAATTGCCCCCCCCCTTTTTTATTCGCCTATATGCCCCTTTGACCAATAGATGTTTTAATCTATTCTTATCCATTTAGATCTTTTTTGGGTTTTATCTGTTTTCCCAAGGAACAAATTTGTCTGGGGGAGCTAGAATATTCTCGGGGAAAAATAGGGCAATCACCACCCCCAAAACCCACTGTCAACTTTCCCCCGTTTGGGCCCAAGGGGAATTTTTTAGTCCAAAAAAATAAGGGGGTTTGGGCCCCCGAGACTTGATTGTCTTTTTGGGGGAAAACCCCTGATATATTAAAAATAAAGGGGTTTTTTGATCACTTTCCCGCTCATCATTAACCTCAAGATTTTTTAAAGCGTTTCCCCCGGGGTGGCAAGAACCAACCCCAGCAGGTTTTTTCCCCCTTTGGGTTTTTCCCCCCAACTGTTTCAAAACAACCTGAAATCAACAAGAAATATTTTGATTTAATTTTGTCAAATTGCTCCAGTCAATTTGTCTAAAGTTAAAATTTTTCCCCCAAAACAGAAAAAATTTCGGGGTGATCCCCCATCCCTATCAAGATTTGGGGGCCTGTAAATCACACCCAAAAAAAAGTTTTACAGGGTTTTTAAAAGGCAACCAAACAGTTTCCCGTGGCTGACGCTTAAATTTTTTATCTCCCCCCAAAAACAGTTTAAATTGTCTCTGACATACTTTAACCCCAAACCAAACCCCTTTTTTTTTCCCCCACCTTTTAAAATTAGTTTCCGGGGAAGGGGTATAGGAAAGCACGGGGTTTGGGGAATAGAGTTGGGGGTGGGGGGAAAAAACCCCCGAGTCCCGTCATAGATGCTAAGACGTTTGTAGTTTTAAAATAGGTTAGATAAATACATGAGTGGGTGTGGGGGGGGGATTTTTTAACTGGGGCAGATGCAGTGCTCCTTCCAAAAAGAAAACCCCGACCTGTCCCAAATTTCCCTTTAAATGGAAGTGCCCCCGACCGGGGTTTTGGGGTGACAATTATATGAGTGGGGGGGTTGGGGGGGAAATTGGGGCCCGACTAGGTTGTGCTACTAGGTCAAAGGGCCCCTTTCCCTTTGGGGGGAAAGTAACCCGACCTTTGGGTGGGGGAAAAAATTTGGGGGCCCGGAGGGTTTTACCGCCCCCCATGGGCCAGAGGCCCCCGTGTTCCTTCTTTTTTTTTGTTCTGGGGTTCTTATGTGAGTTAGGTTTAAAAAAAAAGGTTTTGAATAAGCCGAGTGGGGGTTTTTTTTTTTTCCAAAAATGCGAAAATCAATCTGAACATAAGAAAAAAAAATATATCATCAAGTTTTTAAAAAAAAGTTAAATGAAAAAATATATATATATATATTTTATATATATATATATATATATATATATATATATCAAAGATTTTCCCCAAAAAAACCCCGTTAGGTTAAAATTGGTCCCCAAAAAAAAGGGTTTTTAAGTTAGCCTTTTAAAATTATGAGGTTTCTAAGAAAAGGTTTGGGGGGAAAATAAAAAGTTTTTTTAAATTAATAAAAATATATTATATATATATATATATATATATATATATATATATATATATATATATATATATATATATTTTAAAATATATTTTTGTAAAATTTTAAAAGTCCAATTTTAAGGGAAGTTCGGCCTGTTTAAGTTGGGCTTATTAGGAAAAAGAAAAAAATTTAGTTGATTTTTGAAGACTTCTTTGGGGGTACCTGACTGGGGAACAGTGGTTTACTAAACTTGTTGAAATTTTAAAAAACCCCTTTTAGTAAATTTACTCACGAATACATCCAGAATAATGGCCTTTAAGAGCGGACCTGGGGGTCCATCTTGGGAAACCCAAACCCACCCCATTCTCCAGGACCTGGGCTCTCCTCCGGGATATACTCACGTCTCCCTTTTCTCAAAGGGCCAGTGTTTGGGGACTTGACACCAGCCAATGTGAGGAAACTAGTCAAAAAGTATCCCTTTAAAAACACTGGGTCTATTTTTTTTACCGTGTCAGTATTTTATACCGTTTTTCATTAATCCTAACACGTCCCCCTCGCTTTCCTTTTCTTTCCTTTGATCATACAAAAAAAAAAAAATTTTTAAAAGCCCTTTTTATATCGGTTTTTGTAAGATTTTCCCGCAACATGAATTCACTTCCAAAATTTTTGTTTCCCCAGTTCCCGTTAAAAAAAATTTACCCAGGAAAAAGCATACTCTGCTTGCCGGGTTTTTTTTTTTTAGTCCACACCCAAAAATTGGGTTATACTTTTTGAATTTTTTTCAAATAAGTCTCTGAAGAAAAGCTTTTTTTTTAAAATATTAGTCCACGATAAATTTTAAAAAGGGTGAACTTGTGAATCAGCCCAAATTTTGAGTTTAAAATTTGGTACTTTGTCTTCAGGAAGAAGTTTTTTTTTGTACATTAAATGCTTAAGCCATTTTCAGAATACAGTGTATTGTTAAGAAGGGAAAGTTGTTCTTAACAGGGCCCCTTTTGCAGGGCCATTCAGCCTTTTTTTTGGGGTGCTGTTTGGCCCCCAATGACGCAACCCCCCCTTTGAATGATAAGACACATGTGAAACATTTTGGGATTTTTTAGGTAAAAGGACACAAATGCAACTAATGTGAATTTTTTGTGACATTTTATTGGGCAACTTTTGGGAAACTTTGTCCCCCTTACAAACAAACTGGAAAAGAGGGTATATATGGGGCATTAGTGAGGAAAACAAATAATCAGAAATTTTGTAGAAGTAGTAGTTGTAGTACTTGTGGTATGTGGGTATTTTGTGATAGTGATGGGGGCACCCATGTTAAAAGAGGGTTTATTTTTTTTGGAGGAGTTTTTCCCCTCAATACTTCAGAAATGATGAAGTTACCTTTTTTTTGGGTTTTATTTTGTGTTAAATATATTTTTTAGATGATTAAAGGGGATTTACGTCTGCGGAAATTAGGTTTTTTTAATTTAGTGGGGCGTCGTTGAATATCATCAAGGGGTTTGGGCAATTCCGTTGCCGGGTTGTTAGTTACTTTCCTACATCCCTTTAAGTGTTCATTGAGACGTGTTTGAGGTTTCTTGCTGTTTCACTGGTTCAGGGTTCAATTTTTGCCTATTTCGATTTTTTTAGGAGGTCCCTTTTGGAGGGGAATTCGGGGTTAGCTTGTTTGGGTTTACTTTAGAGACGTTCAGTGCAATTTGGGACTGTTGGAAAGGTTTTGTTTTGTTAGAAGGGGATGTTGGGCGTGGAGAATTGGTGATCTGAAGGGACCCTTTTTTCCCCGAAACGTTTCTCCCCCACAATAGGGGGCTTCTTCAGTCGAATACAGAGGAGGCGGCAAGGGGTGATATAAAGACGTAATCAGTTCATCCCCTTTGAAAAAATAGGTTTGAGGTAGTTTTTTCCCTCGCCCGGAGATGAGTGTGCCCCAAAGTGAGGCACAAAAAATCTTGAAAAAGACAGATAGCGGGGCCTCTTTGGCAGGGAAAAAAACCGAGTCAGTGGGCAAGCCTACTGGGTAGGTCGTCTCAAATGAAACCCTTTTCTCACTATAAAGGGGGAGGTAGTAAATTTTGTACATGAATGGTATACAATAACAACGACAACATGAAGAATGAGACAAAAATTTAACGGTGCCTTCACCAGCCCCAAAGGCTGGGGACCTTCCCTTGTAAAAGTTCTACAGTCTTTGCATTTGTCTTGATTGATAAAGCCACGGGGGGGAAACGTTCCCCAATAAAAAATTCCCACATATTGTTTTTATGTCTAATTTTCAAAAAGTTGTCGACAAGAATGTAACAGATGTAATGTAACGGGGAACCCCAGTTTTTCAGCCTACAAAAAGAAAAGTATAATGGATCCTTTACTTTGGGAACGTTTCCTATACAGTGGACTTTATCGTCACAAACAGATCTACCTGGAAGGGGGGAGGATGTGTAATATTTAGTGAGGTAGGTGAAAAAGTGAAGAGAAAAAAAAGGGGGATATTGAAGGGGTTTGATTTTTTTGGGGAGAATAATGACAAGTTGGAAAATATATTGCTAAAAGAGGTTGGATTTGAGTGGGGGTTTCAGCCCCCAGAAACCCGTTGCAGTGTTTTTCCATATTGGGTGTGTCGCCGCGGGAAAGCGCCAAGAATTCCCCCCAAGAGGTTGGCGGGTTTTAGCCCTTGTTGTTCTAAAGGGAGTTGGGTTTTAATGCTGATCAGTGATGAGTCCAGATCATGTGTTTTGGGAAATGTCCTCCCTGACAATCAGTGGGGGGTCTTTTAGGCAGGGGCCCGTGGCCTGGAGGCAAAAGGCCCTTTCTCCCAAACTTAGGGTTTTGGGTTTTATTCCCCGCAAGGGGGGGAAACATTGGGGGCTCAGAGGCACCCCCCACCACCGTGTCCCCATCGGGGTGATTCTTTAGGGTTTGGGGGTCCGGGAAAACATCATGTGGTTTTCGTCACCATCAAAAAAAAAAAACATGGGCAAAATTTTAGTTCCCCCGGGGGTTTTTGATATATATATATATATATATATTAATTTTAAAATATATAATATATATATATATATATAAAAAATATATATAAATATATATATATATATATATATATATATATATATATATATATATATATATATATATATAAAAAATATATATATAAAATATATATATATAAAATATATATATATATATATATATATATATATATATATATATATATATATATTTTTATTATTTTTAAAATTTTTTTAAATTTTTTTTAAAAAAAACCCCTTTGTAAATTTTCCTATTTGGTTTAAAAAACCCCGAGACAGCCCCGGCCCCGGGCCCCTTCACTGATCGCCATTTTAACCTTTTTTTCCCCCCATGAGTTTTTTCATACCCCGTCTTAAAAAATGTATGGTTCCCGCCCCCCAGTCACTTTCCCGACTATTCCCCCCTGGCAACCTATGAAAAAGAAATACTTCCAACATCTCTTTTTTTCCCCTCTGAGCCCTTTAACTTTTCCCGGGCCCTTGTTTTTGGTCCCTTTTCTGGAAATCCTGGGGCTCTGTCCACCATGACCCTCCCAGATTTTTTGCCCTTATCATGTCTCCCCTAACCTCCTGTCCTCCAGTGGTCAGGGCGATGTGGTGGGGCCCCCCCAATTTCACCCACCCCAATTTTGGTTCGGGGGTCGAGACCAGCCCCGCCCCGCCTCTTCACTGTCCGCTACTGGGTCTTCCCCCCCTGCCCCTTTTGAGTTTTCCCCCTCCTTTCAAAACCATGGGGGGTTCCTGCCTCCCCCTTAATCTTTCTCTAGAGACCCACCACCTCTGTGGCTGAAGAAATGCTTCCAAACCCCCCCTTTTTGACCCATCGGGAGTCTTCAGCTTCCAGTTGTGCCCCCTTTTTGTTTCTGTGTTCCCCCCTCAACATCCTGTAAAGTTTTTATGTACTCCCCGGGGGTTGGGGTTGCGGGGGGGTCGTGTCATAGCTCCTGGCCCCCCCTTTTTCACTGGCCCTTTGGGTCACTCCCCCTTGCCCCAAAGAGCTTATCATACCCTCTTAAAGCTATGAAGGGAAACCCCGCTTCCCCCATCGTTTCCCCAAACTATTTTTTTTCCCCTGACCACTTGTGACTGAAGAAATACCCAACACCCTTTGGATTCATTTTGAGTTTTCAATTTCCAAACCCGCCCCCTTGTTTGCCCAAATCGGGGGAAACATTCTGTCTCGGGTCCCCCTTTGTCAATCCCCCCTCAGTTTTTTTTTGTCGTTATGATGTTTCTCCCTCCTGTCCCCCAAAGGCGTCAGGTCGATTTCCTTAACCTCTCCTCAGGACATACTTTAGCCCCGGGGACTAGTCTTTTAAACCCTTTTTCACTTTCTCTAGTTTCTTTACGTGCTTGGGGCTGGGGTAAAATGGTCCCTTTAAAGATGAGATTTTTTAATGCAAACAAAAAAGAAACCATGGAGAAAGGGGAGGAAGCATGGGAGTAAAATCCCAAAATGTACAAGTGTCACAGTCCCTTTAGGGACAGTCTTGGTTCCAGAAACTCACCTTTGCTCAGGAGGACGGTTTGCACAAACGCGCTATTTGTTGAAAAAAAGAATGGGGGAACATTTAAAGGTATTTTTTATTGCAAAACCCTTTGATACACAGTAGATTTTTTTCAGTTAATACAGAGGAGGTGGTTTGTTGACTGTTTAATCAGCCAATCACCCCCCGGGAAGTTGATGGAGTGATTACATCGTCTTCTTTTCTCCCCCTTTTCCAAATTTCCCGGACTGAAGGCCAATATGGGGGGAAACGTTTGAAAAAATTCCCAAAAATTTTGGAATTTTCTTATCAACTTGAGGGTATTATATATACCCATTGTAATATTCACATCAATGTTGTGTGTGGATGAACACTTCAACTTTAGGAGTTAAAGTATATTAACAAAACCTATAATGCCCCCATCAGAAATTTAAAATTTTATCAGTCTGCAGAAAGGGCGCCACCATTTAAAAAGATGGAGTCTTTTTGGGGAATTTATGGTACAGTATTTACGAAAAACGCCACGGTGTTCGAACGTTGTGTCTTTCCGTCAAGAGATTATTTTTTAGGAAGGTTTTTGCGCCCCACGTTTTGAACATTAAGGGGGCCCCACGTTGTTTTGCGTCTTGTTTCAGCATCCCTTATTTGTTGTACGTCTTGTTGAAGCACTCCCTTATTTGTTTAAAATCTTTTGAAGCAATCATTTTTTGTACCCTTGTTATAGCACTCGTTATTTGTTGAGTCTTGTTGAAGCAACTCCCTTTTTGTACGTCTTGTTATAGCACTCGTTATTTGTTGACGTCTGTTGGGAAACACTCATTTGTTTTAAGCCCTTTTTATAGCACTCAATTTTTTGTTGAGCCTTGTTATAGCACTCGTTATTTGTAGTATGTCTTTTTTTAACACCGTTATTTGTAGTATGTCTTGTTATAACACCATTTGTAGTATGTCTTTTTTTTAACACTCGTTATTTGTAGTATGTCTTTTATAACCTCGTTATTTGTAATATGTCTTTTTATAACACTGTTTTTTGTGTATGTCTTGTTATAAACTGTTATTTGTAGTAGTCTTGTTATAGCACTCATTATTTGTTTACGTCTTTTACATAGCACTCGTTATTTCCAGCACGTCTTTTATAAACCATTATATCCTAAAAGTCTTTTTTTAGCAATCGTTATTTCCTTTTTAAGTCTTGCTAGAGTACCGTTATTTGTTGACGTTTTGCTAGAATACTCGTTATTTGTTGTACGTCTTGCTAGAATACCCTTATTTGTTTTTGTTCCCTTTAAAAACCCCTTTTTGTTGCATATCCGCAAAGCCACACACCAGAACATTCAGTTTAAAAAACCAAGTTCTGTGACGGGCCCAAATTGTTAAAACCGTCGTGAGTTATCACATTCTTCGTCGTAACTATCACCACCTTTTTTTCTTCTGATTTTTTTCCCAACACTTCTTCAGTTCTCGTGTTCATTAAGTCTTGTGTGCCTGCAAAAACCCAGACAGTGTTATTTGCTTCCTCTGCATGCCCCCCCCTCCCATGGTATGTGTTTTAGAATGTTAAAAGCCACGGGGGGAAAAGACAGATCTGCCCCGGGAATATGCCCTTAAACGTGCCCCCAAACCCCCGGGGGTTTTTAAAATATGAAAACTGTTCCACTTGACCCCTGTCACTTTGACACACTGTCCATCGACACACTGTCCATCATGACACTGTCCATCATGACACCTTCCCTCATAAAAACTGTTCCACTTGAAAACTGTTCCTTTTTACACATTTTTGTTCCACTTCCAACACTGTTCCTCATGACCACTGTTCCTCATGACACTGTCCATAAACCCCTGTTCCTCATGATACACGGGTCCTCATGCCCACTGTCCATCATGACACACGTCCATCATGACACACTGTTCCTCATGATACACTGTCCATCAGGGCACCGTCCCCCACACGGGGTCCACTGCACACGTCCATCACACACTGTCCATCATGACACACGGTCCACCAGAAAACTGTTCCTCATGATAAAATGTCCATCATACACTGAAATTGATACACTTTTCCTTCAAGATACATTTTCCATCATACACACGACATAAAGACAATTGTACATCAGACACACGGGGTCCATCATGACACACTCTCCATCATGACATTGTCTATTATGAAAATCTCCATCATAACCCCTCCATCATGACACACTGACATCATGACACACTGTCCATCTTTGAACCAATCTAAAAACTGTACATCATGACACACTGTCCATCATGACACATTTCCCCCTCATGAAAATTGTCTATCATGACACACTCTCCATCATACACTCTTCATCATGACACCCCCCTCCATCATAAAACACTTCCATCATGACAACTGTCCATGACATTTTCCATCAATACCCCCTCATGACACACTCTCCATCATGACACACTCTCCATCATGAAAACCGTCCATAAATGACACACTCTCCATCATGACACACTCTCCTTCATGAAAACACTCTTCATCATGACACACTCTCCATGACCACACTATAAACACACTCCCATAATGATACACTCTCCATCATGACCCCTCCATCATGACACACTATCATGACACTATCATGACATTCCCCAAAAGGCTCCATCATGACACACTATAAACACACTTATCATGACACTCTCCATCATGAAAAATCTCCATGACACACTCCATGACACACCATGACACATACACACACTCTCCTTTTGACACTTCCATCATGACATTCCACCATGACACACCCATGACACACTCTCCATAAAACTATTATGACACTCCATTATAAAAACTATCATGACACACTTCCATGACACACTATCATGACACACTCTCCATGACACACTATCATGACACTTTCCATGACACACTATAAACCCCATCAAAAATTTTCCCCCCAAACAATTTATCATACACCCAAAAAAATTTTTTTTCCCCTGAGACTATCAAAATTTTCCACGAAAATTTCCATGACACACTATCATGACACTCCACGACACTATCATGACACCCCTTTCATAAAAATTTTCCCAATTTTTTCACACCCCCAAAAGTACACATTCTCCATGCACATCATAAAAACCCATCATAAAAATTTCCCCCAAAACACACAAATTATGGACCCCAAAAAAACACTTTTTCCCAAAAAAACTATCCCCCCTCCATCATGACACTTTCCCCATGACACACACAAACCCATCATGACAATTCCCCAACACACTATCATGACTCCATCATGACACCAGTCATGACACTGTCCCTCCCACCACTTGCTACCACCACATCCCCCCCCCAAATTTTTTGGTTCACAATTAAAAGACCCCATCTATTTTAACACATTATTTTACACTCCCATTTTAACACATTAGAAAAGTACACTATCTATTTTAAACATTAGTAAAGACACTATCTATTTTCACACATTAGTAAAGACCCCATCTTTTTTTTCCCTTCAGTGTTTTACCCTTTTTATGGAATATAATTAATAATTGTTGATAAAAAACCATTTTAATGCTGCCTGAAATGCTTTGAAAAAGGGCCATAAAAATTCAATCATTTTAATATATAAAGGTCTATTATGTATTTGTATTTTAATAGAAAAAAATATTTTTTAAAAGGGAAAAATGAACTAATGAGACATTTTTAACCAGCCTTCCCCCCAGGAGCTTTGCGCTCCGGGGGGAAACGTTGCCAATAAAGGTCTCATTTGTTTATTTGTGTCCTTTTATTAACATATTTTTGGGGGTTCTCCCCAAAAATTTAAAAAATTAAAAAATTTTCAATTGTATATTTTTTTTAAAAAATTTTTTTTTAGGAGTTTTACATATTTAAAAAAAAAAAAACTAAATATTGATGATCGCCCAGAATACCCCAAAAAATTTGCTTCTGAGGTAAAAAAAAATTTTGAGAGGTCATTTGCCAAATATTTACGCAAATGTAGATTTTGGGTTACAGAAAAATATAGAAAAACTTTTTTTTTCCCCTTTTTTTATCATCAAACTCGTTTAATTTTAAAAGATACAAATTTATTGGAGAAAAGAATGTTTTGGATCGAGTGTTTCTTAGGCCTTTAGACATTTTTATTTTTTGGGGGCCCCCCCGGCCCCCAACAAGCGCATGTGGTGGAGGACTGGTCAAAGATTTACGGGGGGCGTTGACCCCAGAAACACCCTCCGGTACTACTGCAAACCCAGGAAGTGTCGTGTCATAGACCAAGGAACACTAGTTTCCAAAACATTCGTTTGTTACCGAGATAATTTGATTGTATATTAAAGGGGGTTTTATGATTATAAATGTTGTACAGAACTTTCCCAGGGGTTTAAAATTTTTTTAAATTTCGGAAAAAGCTTTTTTTTTTTAAACAGTTTAATGGGAAAAAAAAAAAACTTACAATTAATGATGCTTACTGTTTACTTATCGCCTGTTCCTCATCGATCATATTAAATGAAAAATTATGTTTTTTCTTTCACAAAAATCACGTGTTGGGGAGATATTTAAAGGGGAAAAAAAAATAAAAATGGTTTTTCAAAATTGGGGAAAATTTTTTTGGGATTCTGGGGAGAACTCCAAAAAATATATATATATATATATATATATATATATATATATATATATATATATATATATATATATATATATATATATATATATATATGTCGTGCCGATTAGGGAAAAAAAGGGGGAAATTTGAAGAACTCACCTAAAATTAAGTCCTTTCTAAAATTTTCATACGTTTAAAGAAAATTTTTTTTATTTATGTTAATGTAAGAATTTATAATTTTGACCAAGAGAAACTTTGAAAAAACCCCCCCAACCTTTTTAAAAAAGGGGAATTTTTTTAGCCTAACCCAACTAAATATATTTTTTTAAAATTTAACATTAATTTAATAATAAAAAAAACACAATGAAATATATTTTTCATTATGTTCAGAATGATTTTTTGGGGGAAAATTTTTGATACACAAAAATTTTTTTTTTTTATATGGCAAGGTAGCGTTGCTATTTGGGGCCCAAAACCGTTTTACCTAATCGGCACGACAAAAAATATATATATATATATATATATATATATATATATATATATATATATAAACACTGGGGCCCTTTTCGAGGTTCGTAGGTTCGAGTTCCGTCGGCCAGAGGTCAGTGTTTTTGAATATTTGCCTGCCTTA